>OY283146.1:9167956-9343958 GCA_958299785.1 Medicago lupulina | reverse complement strand
CTGCTCTCTTATGGTACGCTTGAGCGACCTAAATCCAGTAGCTACAGGTTTTGCACGCTTGCTGCTCGCTTAAGGCTCGCTTGAGCGTGCGGTCATTTTCAAAATCTGGGCACAAAGTTTGAATGCTCGCTTAAGCGACCATTCATCTGGGTTGGGAAAAAGCTCTCGGATTTTCTAACCCTATCTCATTCAAAACCCAATTTTTAACCCCTGATCACCCAAAACGTGTTCTAACAAATGTTTACAGGTTCAACGTACAATAATGTGCAACAAAACCACAAAACAACATCATCAAACAGTAATTCAATTCATTCTCATCATTTTTTTCCAATTTCTCCTAAACCTAATTCTCATTCTCTCAATTCTCACTAATCATCATGTTAAATCAAATCAGAGTTATAACAATATTATCATTGCTAGTTAGCCTCACCCTTACCTGAATTTAGATGATCAAAGCTTTACAATCTCTCTGGTTCTTCACTTGGCTACCTTGGCTCTTCTCCCCTTTCTCCCAAAACTCTTGTTTTTCTTTTACCTGAAAACGTTACTGACTTTTCTCTATTCCCTTTCTCAATAAAACATAACCTCCCCTTCATTTTCCTTAACTCCCTTCAATTCTATTAATTCTCAATAACCCCTAAAATTTCAAATAAATAATAATTCTCTCTTATTTCTATTAAATAATAAAACCACTAAATAATAAAATAACAATACTCCAAATAATCACATAAATCATTTTAAATCACATAAAAGGCTTAAAATCAACTAAAAATAATTAAATAAAAACTAGGGCGATACAACTCTCCCCAACTTAAAGAATTTCGTCCTCGAAATATTACCTCAAGCAAACAACTCTGGATAGGACTCTTGCATCTTACTCTCCAGCTCCCAAGTCAAACTTTCATCAGTTACTCCACCCCAAACAACCTTCACTAGAGGTATCTCCTTGCCTCTTAACTTCTTCACCTTACGATCTTCGATTCTCAACGGTAAAGTCTCCACTATAAGGTTGTCTCTAACCTGCACATCATCTCTTGGAATAACATGCGTAGGATCTGCTACATACTTCCGAAGTTGCGACACATGAAACACATCATGCAAATTCGAAAGATGTGGTGGCAAACCCACTCTATATGCCACTGTTCCAACCCTCTCAGATATCTGGTAAGGACCAATAAATTTCGGAGTTAACTTCTTAGATTTCAACACACGACCTACACCGGTCATAGGAGTGACTCTCAGGAACACATGGTCTCCCTCTTGGAACTCAAGGTCCTTTCTACGCTTGTCATGGTAACTCTTCTGTCGACTCTGTGACGCTTTCATCTTTTCTCTTATCATCTTGACCTTCTCCGTAGTTTGATGAACTAACTTTGGTCCCAACACTACACTTTCTCCCGACTCAAACCAACATAAAGGAGTTCTGCACCTCCGACCATACAAAGCTTCGAACAGTGCCATACCAATACTCAAATGGTAACTATTGTTGTACGTGAACTCTATCAATGGTATATGACTATCCCAAGCTCCACCTTGTTCAAGTACACATACTCTCAGCAAATCCTCTAATGACTGAATCGTTCTCTCTGACTGACCATCTGTTTGCGGATGCTCAACCTCAACTTTGAACCCAAGGCCTCTTGCAAACTCTTCCAAAACCTTGAAGTGAACCTCGGATCCCTATCCGACACAATGCTCGATGGAACTCCATGCAACTTCACAATATCTCGAACATAAATATCTGCCAACTGAGCTACAGGAAAGGTGATATTAATCGGAATGAAATGTGCCGACTTCGTCAATCTATCAACAACAAACCCATATGGCATCATGCCCTCTCGGAGTATTCGGTAAACTAGTCACAAAATCCATGGAGATGATATCCCATTTCCATTCCGGCACATCTAACGGTGTCAACAACCCTGCAGGCTTCTGATGTTCAACTTTAGATTTTTGACAAGTCAAACAAGCATAAACAAACTGTGCAACATCCCGTTTCAACCCGGACCACCAAAACAATTTCTTCAAGTCATGATACATCTTTGTAGCTCCTGGATGAATACTTAGACTACTTCTATGACTTTCTTCTAAAATCAACTTTTTCAACTCATCATCATCAGGAATACAAATCCTTCCTCTGAATCTCAACACACCTTGGTCATCAACCTTAAAGTCACCATCTGCTGTTTGATTACCAGCAACCATCAAATCCACAAACTTGACATCAATTTTTTGTGCTTCCTTGATACTGTTCAAGAAATCACTATTGATCTTCAACATGCCCAACTGCACACTCTGCAGTGACAACTCACAAACTAGGCGCAAGTCTCTAAACTGTTCAAGCAACTCAAACTCCTTTACCATCATGGCGGACATGTGCAATGTCTTCCTGCTTAAAGCATCTGCAACCACATTAGCTTTACCGGGATGGTAATTCAGACTAAAATCATAATCTTTCAACAACTCAAGCCACCTTCTCTGCCTCATATTCAATTCTTTTTGATCAAATAAATATTTCAAACTCTTGTGATCACTAAACACCTCAAACTTAGAGTCGTACAAATAATGCCTCCAAATCTTCAACACAAAGACCACAGCCGCCAACTCTAAATCATGCGTAGGATAATTCCGTTCATGAATTCTCAACTGTCTTGAAGCATAAGCCACTACCTAGCCATCCTGCATAAGAACACCTCCTAAGCCCAACTTGGACGCGTCGCAATACACAATAAAAGGTTCATTCGGCTTCGGTAAAATCAAATTTGGAGCTGTCGTCAACCGTTGCTTCAACTCATTGAAACTATTTTCACACTGAGTACTCCATCCAAAAGGTTTACCTTTACAAGTCAACTGAGTCAATGGAAATGCCAACTTCGAAAATCCTTCAATAAATCTGCGGTAGTAACCTGCCAAACCCAGGAAACTTCTAATCTTTATGATTGACTTCGGAGTCTCCTATTGCGATACAACATCAACTTTCGATGGATCTACAACAATACCACTACCAGAAATAATATGGCCAAGAAAACTTACTTCACTTAACCAGAACTCACATTTGGACAACTTGGCATACAACTTCTTTTCTTTCAACACCTGCAACACAATCTTCAAATGATCTGCATGCTCCTCTTCATTCTTAGAATAAATTAAGATATCATCAATAGACACAACCACAAATTTATCCAGATAAGCATGAAAAAATTTGTTCATATACTCCATAAACACACCAGGCGCATTAGTAACACCGAAAGGCATCACTTTATATTCATAGTGTCCATATCGTGTCCTAAAGGCTGTCTTCTGCATATCTTCATCCTTCACCTTAATTTGATGGTAACCCGACCTCAAGTCAATTTTACTAAACACACGTGCACCCGCTAACTGATCCATCAAATCATCAATCCTCGGAAGTGGATACCTATTCTTTATCGTCACTTTATTCAACTAACGGTAATCAATACACAACCGCATGCTACAATCCTTATTCTTAACCAACAATACCGGCGCTCCCCAAGGTGAAACACTCGGCCTTACAAACTTCTTATCAAGCAAATCTTCCAATTGTTTCTTCAATTCTGCTAACTCGGATGCCAACATACGATAAAGTGCCATCGACACTGGCTTCGTTCCTGGAACAAGGTCAATTGAAAATTCAACCTCCCTCTCTGGTGGCACATCAGGAATCTCATCAGGAAATAATTCTGGAAATTCATTCACAACCGGCAATCTATCAATCACAGATTGATTCTCCACCGAAAAATACGCCATCAAGGAAAACATTGAGATCCCATCGCGTTCTAATTGCTTCAGCTGCTTAGTGGTTAGGAATTCCGCTCCACTTTCTTCTTCAGCAGAAGAAAAATACACTGTCTTACTAAAACAGTTGATATGAACACGGTTATATTCTAACCAGTTCATCCCAAAGATCACATCCATACCCGTCAACGGAAAACATACTAGATCAACTTCGAAATCTTTACCAAACATAGACAACGGACAACTCAAACAAACAAGAGAAGTAGTTACTGAACCCTTAGCTGGAGTTTCAACAACCATTTCTCCATTCATATCAGACATAATCAAACCCAACTTACGTGCACAATCAACAGCAATGAAACAATGCATAGCACCAGTATCAATAATAGCAATTAAAGGAATACTATTAAAGAAACTAGTACCTCTGATAAGACGGTCTTCATTACTAGTTTGCGTAGCAGTCAATGCAAACACCTTGCCACTAGTCTGAGTCTTCTTAGGCTTTGTACACTGCGAGCTAAGATGACCTTCCTCATCACAGTTGAAACAAACAATGTCACCACGCTTGCATTCGGCTATCGTGTGACCTTTCTTCCCACATCGGAAGCACTTATTCACATCACGATCACAAACATTACTCTTGTGGCCTTTTTCACCACACTTGAAACAAACAATCTCTTTAGGAGCATCTCTTCTCATACGCCTCCTCCCATCATTCAGCCTTTGTTTACCCTTATCAGCTGGGGCGCTATACGGCTTCGGACGACTCTGTTGTCCCTTACCTCTACGCTCACTCATCACCTTATAGTGAGCTTTCGTATCCTCTTCATAGATCCTACAGCTGCTTACCAACTCAGAGAAATTTCTTATCTTCTGATAACCAATGGCCCGCTTTATATCAGCACGCAGACCATTCTCAAACTTGATACATTTCGAAAACTCAGCAGTATCAGGAGTATAGTGAGGATATAACTTAGCCAGCTCCACAAACTTCGCAGCATATTCAGTCACAGACATGTCTCCCTGCTTCAATTCCAGGAATTCAATCTCCTTCTTACCTCAGACATCCTCCGGAAAATACCTGTCCAAAAACTCTCTTCTGAACACAGCCCAAGTCACAGCAGTACCATCCTACTCTAAAACAGGTAAAAGACTCACCCACCAGTCATCCGCCTCTTCAGCCAACATGTGCGTACCAAAACGCACCTTCTGCACTTTGCTGCATTTCATAACCCTGAAAATCCTCTCCACCTCTTTGAGCCACTTCTGAGCTCCATCTGGATCATACCTTCCTTTGAATGTTGGGGGATGGTTCCTTAGAAAAGTTTCCAGCATTCTAACTCCATCATTCCCAGCACCAACATTTGGCTGTTGTCCTACAGCTTGAGCAACAACTTCGAGGGCAGTAGCAATAGCAGCATCATTTCTTCCAGCCATCTCGAAATTCTACATCGCAAGTTACAATCAGAACAACAAAACAGTGTAAGGTTATTACACGACACTATGTGGCTCGACACGACTCTACTACTTGGTCGGACAGACCAACCTGCTCTGATACCAATTGTAACACCCCGTTTCCCAACAACGTAATGTTAATATAATAAATCAGAGTAAATCAACAAAAGAGAGCATTACACTGCTTTTCAATATTTCATAAACTGAAAATATACTATTTATTTTCAACGACATTTAATCTCATATATTTGTAGTGGAAACTTCTTTTCAACATAATATTAATCTCCACCAAATCTTGGCACAGAGGCCTCAACAAAATAAATATCATTCAACGATACAAAACTCCAACGTCATATTCAAAATTGATACATAATGGAATGAATAAACAAAACAACGTTTCCCCATCCCGTTACGTATCAAAGCCCTAAGACACTTGAGTCAGACATCCTACTAGTCTTCATTACCTGCCAGTTACCCATACGAAGGGCGACATTTTCAAGCAGAAGGGGTGAGATTCACAAACAACAATAATATATATATATATATATATATATATATATATATATAATTCATCAAATGAATCTAACACCCTAATATCAACAAAATACTTCATTATATTTCTATATACTTCATAGATAACATCATAATTAAATTCATCCAATCAACAACAACACAACAACAACTTAATTGACGACAACGACTATGCAATGACACAACGACGGACAACAACAATGCAACCAACGACAACTACTAATGCAATATGCATGTGGTACTATTTTAATGCTGCTCGCTTGAGCGACCTCAATCTGACTTCGGGGGAGACTTATTTTGGCTCCGAATCTTCGTATTCTTGCTCCGAATCAGCTCCGAATCCCTTTCTTCTGCTCCAAGGCTCTTTCCATCCAATATTCGTCCCTGAAAATATAATAGATTGTATTCTAAAATAAAATAATTCTAAGAAAGGAAATAATAATAATATAAAACAAACTTAAATCTAAATATAAAGGGACAGAATATTATATAAAATAAACAAAGATCTAAATATAACCGAACATTATATAAATAAACCTAAATCTAAATAAAACAAGATTAAATATTAAATAGATAAAACTAGGACTAAATTAACTAAATGACTTAAAAAGGAAATAATAATAAACTTAAATTAAAACAAATAATATAAATTACTACATTAAATATACTACTTTATTGACTCATCAAAATGCAATGGATCACATATGCAATGATTTTTGGTGAAAATGGAGAAGTAGCAAGCAATGAACCAAATGGGTCTTGGTTCAATAATTAAATGAGAAATAATGTGAAACTCGTCTATAAAAAAAGTTGAATTATTTACTGAGGAAACTGCATTCAAATTATATTTACAGGTAAATTGACAGATAAAAGTGATGTATATGCTTCTGGAGTTGTGCTTCTTGAGCTTCTTTCAGGAAGAAAGCCTGTGGAAAAATTTAAACCGTCTCAATGCCAATCTATTGTCACATGGGTATGAGTTGTTTGATCAGATTAATATACATTTGTTTTGACGGCGTGTGTCCACCTTGAAGCAACAATTTGTAGCTTCCCAATATTCACATTGAAACTGACTTGAAACGCAAGAAAGAATAGATGAACGCCGAACCATTTATTTTATATCTTTTTCTTCAATCAACATTAAATACTACATTGAAAACATACACTAATCCTCTCTCTTAAAGGACAAATTTGTAAAAACAATAGTAATTGCAAACATATTTATTATCATTTTTAATTTTCTTAATTCCCGTTATTTTTTTTCAAAAGGGTCCTATAATTAGGGACGGAGGTAGTATTAGATATGGTTGATATGAGAAATGAATGATAATGGGCTATTTTTCTGCTGATTACAGGCCATACCACAGCTCACAGACAGATCCAAGCTTCCAAACATTGTGGAAAACTCGGTGATTAAGAATACAATGGATCCCAAGCACTTATACCAGGTTTAAGAATCTCTGAGTCTAAACACAAACTTACCGAGTTTATATAGAAGTTAACTGAGAAAACTTCTAAAAAACCGAGACAAGGAGGCTATTTTTAACTTCTGTGGTAATCAATTGTTTAACAATACTGTTATCACAAGATTTTTTAAATACTTCCTTTTTAGTTATTTTTTTTAGGAAACTTGTTCAAATAGGCTCATAAGCCTAAAACCAGGTTCCTTCTTGAGTTATGGTTGCTCTACATCTTCAATGTTTTTGAAGCATTCTGCTTAACTACGACATGGAATTTGTGTACTTTATAGGTTGCTGCTGCGACTGTATTATGTGTGCAACCAGAGCCATGTTACCGCCCTTTGATTCCAGATGTTCTACACTCCCTCATCCCTCTTGTACCTGTTGAGCTTGGAGGAACACTCAGAGTTTCACAAGTGACGCAACAACCTGAGAATTCTAGTTAACATAGTCATCATCGATTTCAGACAACATTCTTGCATTGAGAATTCAGGCAATGTTTTCATGATGCTGCCAAATGAATGATTCTTTATCAAAGCTTGGGATTGCAGACAGATTCATAGCCACATTGTTCATGTATGCGGTCTAAGAGTTTGACCATGAAACATAGAAACGTTCATAAGGGAAAAGGGTAGGCCCAAATATGAAGAGCTTGGGATTGTTAATGATAAATGCGAAGTAGATTTTAGTTTTGATTTCGTGAAAATATTTGTGTATAGTGCAGTGACTTTGTGGAACTATGTTCTGGTCAGAGAGGATCTGATTGTCTTTCATTACCTCTTTTGACTGAATGTAATTCAATAAAACCAGATTACAAATAATTCATACAGAAACTACTATTCTGCTAAAGTCGCTTGTTGTGTTTTCTTTGCAAGACATAAGGAATTTGCTTTAAAGGGTAATTTGTTTAGAGTCCAGACATCCCATATCATGAAATCATTCCGTTAGAAAACTGTGTCCATGATTCATGTGATTCAATTGGATTGACAAATCATGTGAACCATTGTATAGTACCTCTAATATTGACCAACAAAGTATCCGGATTCTACGCAGTGAGGGAAAGCACGCATTCATGTAGTCAATGAGTCGGAATCATTGAACAACTCATACTTTAAGTATGGTACGTCGGAATTAAAAATATAAACTTGAATTGTGGGTTATATGATCTTCATCTAATGATTATGATACATTGACTGCACAAATGCATGTTTTCCTTGAAGGCAGGATTTGAATCCATTTCAATGTGCGCGAATCATTTACGTTGATAGAAAGCCGTAACTGTTTCACCCCATGTCAACTATTGACATTGGTGTTACCAATTTTGAAGAACCGATAACGTAAAATCATTTAATATAGTAGTATTACAACAATAAGAAACATACTCTAAATCAATAATTAGGTTCAACTTGCTTCAAGTCTGCAAAAGAGATTCGTTTGTTACATCAACACTTTGATTCAACTTATTCAAGGTTACAACATGATTTCCAAAGGGACTTTGGGTACATATGTATGACAAACGATGAATACATGATAAAATTATTGCAATGTGTGTCAATCACTATGATTTGGTATAATACTCACCAAAAATATATGCTTGCTTCAAAAGCATGTTTCACTGCGTTTCAGCTGACATTATGATATGAATCGATAATAGCAACTGCAAGGTATTCACATTTGGCCAGCGACAATCCTGCCAGGGAAATCCTTCAATCCTAATTTGTCATGTATATATGCCACTTATTTGTCATATTGTCACTCTGATCGGACAGAAGATACAACAAAGAACAACAAAGTCAATCATGCAATGTATTAAATACAAATCACATAGTCATATTAAATTGACAGGGTCAAAGAAATAGGACTAAAGATAATGTATAAAAGTCATAAGTAAAAGGGGGAGTAAAAAACCTGGCTCTTGTTCAAGCCTGTGAATGAGAGCATGCCTATCTGCTTAAGTATGAACGACCAATCCTTTCCACTTTTGTCTTTTGAAGAAATACTATCATATAGTGCCTGTCTAACAGTTTTTATCCTTCCAGCCATCATTTCCATTTCTGCTTTCCATTCATCAAAGAGAGATGGAGTCCCAACAATATTAGCAACAATCCTAGCCCCGTGAACAGGTGGATTAGAGTACATTGGTCGAGCAAGCCTCTTCAATTGGCTCTTTACCCTGAAATACATAGTAATCATCAAGTCGTTGAGTGTTGACCAAGACAAAACTTTTACTATAGGTCTATAGCATACATTGCATTCAGGGGCGGAGGCAGGTAGAGCCTTGTGTGGGCACTTGCCTCCACAAACTTCTGTAAAAAAAAAGTAATTTTAACACTGGTGGCTGCCTTTATCTTCCAAACTCATGAACATAAGCAAACAAAATGGCAACTAAAATATTTCTCAATGGCTCAATCAATGTTAACGTGAATTTCAATTGATGTAGATAAATATGATGTGATACCTCTTGCCATTTCAGAGAGAGTATATGTACAACATCTTGACACATATGCTTATCATAGACATTGATTTTTTATTTTTTTATCTCCCATTTTAGAGAAAAAAAGAGATGGATAGGAGAATTAGATTAATTTTTTTATTTTCTTCATACACACATAATTATGTATTTTTATGTTATTTTATAATTACAAAAGTTAAATTACCAAACATTTTAATTTCAATAAACTAACTTTTTAATTATAAACCATCAAATATCTTAAAATTTGTGTCGCTAGTCTTTAAAAAGTATAAACAAGGTTTTATTTTAATACAAAATTTACCATTTTTTTTCCTTAATAGGTGTCCAAGAACACCAATTAGCATGTTATGTTTTTTTTTTTATTATAACAAACAACAATTCAAATGCATCAAAAAAGTGAAAACTCATTGTCCCACTCCCACGACCAAAGAAACGATACTAAACTCACACCCAATCTTGTCTTTCTTCTCCTTCTCCTCCTACTAATTTTTAATATTGTCTCTCAAGACCTCTTCTCCCTTTATTCTACTCTAGATTCCTCCATTACTAATTTTCCAAGAGGTAAATCTAAAATCCCATTATTTTAAATTTAAATTTTACATTTAAATCTCATTATTTTAAATTTAAATTTTACGATTTCAAACTTATGTATTCTTAGTTTCAAATTTATACACATATGATGCCCTCACTATCCAAAATCTCTGGTTCCGCCACTGATTGCATTGGTTAAGTTGAATCAAAATGTCTTCCTTCTTAAACAAAACTGTAACACCCCAATTTCCCGTCTTAAAATTTCTTTAAATAAATCATATAAAATCAGAGTACTTCTCAAAAGGAGTGTCACGTTTCATCTTAAAAACAACTTCGATAATAATTTATCAAATTACAAAAAAATATTCAATTAAGCAGCGGAATTCAATTAGTCTCATCTCATAAATAGTCTTGGCTTAAAAGCCATTAAACATCTCAAAACATTATTATTTTCAACATCACTGAAAGTCAACACTTAATCAAACATGATACATAAGGAATAGACTCTACAAAAGACCCCATCCCGTTACATATCAGAGCAACCCTACTTCACACATCCTCGCATCAACGCATCTAAGACTGGGTACCTGCACTTGCCCACAAGGCGGCAATTCCAGCAGAAGGGGTGAGATTCACAGCAATAATATTAATATATAAATCATAAGTCAAGATTAACAGTCATACATCCAACTCATACACATATACGTTATAGCACATCATAACATCATCATAAGCATCATCATAACAGCATTACATCAACACATCAACGTCTCAAACATCATCTCATATATGTCACAATTGACTCGACTAAATGCAACACCTAACGTCTCAACATCATGCATGTGGTACCATATGATTATAGCATTAATATGCTTCACCGTCGCTTTGAGCAAATGCTCCACCGTCGCTTTGAGCATAAAGCTCCACCGTCTCATATATATATATATATATCTGCAAATGCATGGACTCGTCGTTTAACAACTTAATACACCGTCTCAAGACCATCATTCATAATACAAAACTGACACATGCAGGTATAATAGTTACATGGCAGACATCATCTCATTAATCATATACATCACAACACGTATCATCATCACAATCACATAACCATCATATTAACCATCACTTATATTCAACCATTTATCATTTATCAACAGCTCAAGTAAATCATCAGCAATCATCTTTACAGCATACATTAAAGGGTATAAAACCTCACTAACACTACCCAAAGGGCTCCTCTCAAAGTCCCATGCGAAACAGATCGCAAAACAACAAACAGTCCTGAACCATCTAACTCGCCACGGCGAGTGCATCTACTCGCCACAGGCGAGTACTCACATCAGCTCACTCGCCAAAGGCGAGTTGGGGGCGAGCTGGAGGCGAGAAATACTGGGTGCTTCGGCCTTTTTGACATTTTTCACCAAAATCCTCATTTTTAAGCTCTCTAAATCCAATTTGACCAAACCAACTTCACAGTTCATCTCTATAAATATAAGGGCACTCAAAACCATCTAAAGTTTGGCAAAAATCCTAAGTTTAAGGGTCAAGCTCGCCACAGCGAGCTATAGTGCTCGCCTCGCGAGCAACCAAGGGTTACTCGCCACGGCGAGTGATCACTCGCCACAGGCGAGCGATCTCAGAACCACTACGGTTTCAGTCCAATTCACACCAATTCATCCCAAAACTCTCATGTTAAGCCTCTAACTCATCAACAATGTTGTCCTAGGGGATAATCTAGGTTCTGTAACACATTTCTACAGCAATGCAACACATTCTCACATCAAATTCATCAAAATCATCATAACCCTAGTTCTCAAAACTCACCTCAATTCTTCCCCAAACCCTAAGCTAATCAAAACAGATGATTCAAGATTAATACTACTGAAGTTAGGCTCACCCTTACCTGGAAAAATTGTGCAGAAAGCAGCCTAGCCTCTCTTCTCTCTTCACGTGCCTTTTCTTCTTCTCTAAATGTCTGTACGCGTTCTCAAAACCTTCCTTTCTTAACCTACTTCTCTTATATACTCCCTCACAACTTAATTAATTCCCTCTTAACCCACACAACTCTTCTTAATTATAAATATAACCCCATCTCTTAAAATTCTATCTTTTTCCACCAAATCTATTTATTTACCAAATAAATATTCATATAAACATCACTAATATTATTTTATTAAACAATAAAATAATAATACGTCACACGTCACAAATACGCCACAAATACGTCACATAACCATCAAATCCATATAATATATAAACATATATCATACCATCTAATAAAATAATTAAATAATTAAAGAGGGCGTTACAAAAACAACTTATTAAGTTGAATACATATTATAGTTGCTCATGTAGACGATAGGTGAGAGAGCTTTCAAAGAAGTTAATTGATACAGGTCAATGCATGCAGATTGCATAGACTTTGCAGCCACCACCCTACCATGCTAGCTTTCCTATTCCACCACCCTACTATTGACAATAAGGCCAACAAGCCACCATGTTTGACATTTACTAGATTGTGTTTTCATTGATGTATTAATTATCAGCACTATTTCAACTACCATATAGCCTCTAAGATTGCTATAAATAAGGTCACTTCCTTCATGTATTACCACAATTTGAAATATATAAAACTTGAGTTTCTCATTTGAGAGTTAGAGAGTGGATTCTCTCTTGGTTTCTGAGCCATATTGGCATCAGAGCCTGGTTCCAAATCCAGAGTTGAGTTTGAGTGAAAGAATCAACGGAAAGTTTGAGTTTTCTAAGGGTGTTCTTGAAGAAAAAGAGCTGCCACCTTTGAAACTCTACTTTGCGGCCATTTTTTTCGCAAAACTAACGCCGCCATTGCGTTCGGATAGGATTCCAGCATCTTACTTTCTAGCTCCCAAGTCAAGCTTTCACCCGTCGCTCCGTCCCAAACAACTCTCACAAGAGGTATCTCCTTGCCTCTCAACGTCTTTGTCTTTCGATCATCAATCCTCACGGGTAAGGTCTCAACCGTAAGGTTGTCCCTAACTTGCACATCATCGCTTTGGATCACATGAGACGGATCCGGAACATATTTCCTCAGCTGAGATACATGAAAAACATCATGTAAATTCGACAAGTGCGGTGGTAATCCAACACGATACGCCACCGGTCCAATCCTCTCTGAAATCTGATACGGTCCAATAAACCTCGGAGTCAACTTCTTCGATTTCAAAGCACGTCCAACACCCGTCATAGGAGTCACTCTCAGGAACACATGATCCCCCTCTTGGAACTCAAGGTCCTTTCTACGCTTATCATGATAACTCTTTTGTCGACTCTGCGACGCTTTCATCTTTTCTTGGATCATTCTCACCTTCTCAGTAGTCTGTTGAACGATCTCTGGTCCTAAGACCACTCTTTCACCCGACTCAAACCAGCACAACGGAGTCCTGCATCTCCGACCATACAAAGCCTCAAACGGTGCCATTCTAATACTTGAATGGTAACTGTTGTTGTACGTGAACTCTACCAATGGAAGATGACTATCCCAAGCTCCTCCCTGTTCAAGTACACAAACCCTCAACAAGTCCTCCAACGACTGAATTGTCCTCTCCGACTGACCATCTGTTTGCGGATGATAAGCCAAACTCAACCTCAACTGAGACCCTAACGCCTCTTGCAAACTCTTCCAAAATCTAGAAGTAAATCTTGGATCTCTATCAGATACGATGCTCGAAGGAACACCATGCAGCTTAACTATCTCTCTAACATAAATCTCCGCCAACTGAGCCACAGGAAAAGTAATGTTAATCGGTAGAAAGTGAGCAGACTTCGTTAATCTATCAACAATTACCCAAATAGCATCGTTCCCTCTAGGAGTATTGGGCAAACTCGTCACAAAATCCATGGATATACTATCCCATTTCCACTCTGGCACATCTAAAGGTACCATCATACCAGTCAGTTTCTGATGCTCAATCTTCGACTTTTGACAAATCAAACAGGAATACACAAATTGTGCCACATCGCGTTTCAAACCAGACCACCAAAACAGCCTCTTTAAGTCATGATACATCTTCGTAGCTCCCGGGTGAATACTCAAGCTACTTCTATGACTCTCTTCAAGAATCATCTTCTTAATCTCTTCATTGTCAGGAATGCAAATCCTACCTCGGAATCTCAACACCCCTTGATCATCGACCTTAAAGTCACCATCCACAGTCTCATTATCAGCAATCAACAAGTCTACAAACTTGACATCTTCTTTTTGTGCTTCTTTGATATGCTTCAGGAAATCATTATCAATTCTCAACATTCCCAGTTTTATGCTCTGAGGTGTTCTTTCACACACCAAGCTCAAGTCTCTAAACTGTTTGTCATCGGGATTTTTGGGTGTCAAATCATTGATTAGATTTGAACCTTGCAATCTTTGATGTCTCTATTTTTTTTGGGGAAGGTAAAATCGAGAAAAACCTTAGAAATTCTAAGTTCGGGGCTGATTTCATCACGGGAAGGTGTTAGGCACCCGCGATGACTATAGTATCCTATAGGAACCGTTTTACTATGCTCTACGTATGTGCTTTGCTTTTATTGCTATTTGTAAAAAATATTGATTTTAAGAATGGGAGGAAGAAGATTGGATTTTATTTTATTGGACTTGGAGAGATTTTGAGTCTCTTGCCTACATACCCTTTTAAGGGATCAAAATTCCATGTAGTTCTCTTTCAAAATGTTTTTGTGAGTTTTGTTTGTTTTTTTTAAGTTTTGAAAATGGTTTTGAAGAAGAGAACGAGGCCGTATAGGCGTTAGAATTGGGAACAAGTGAGGTTAGTCCAATTTATTTACAAAAATGGTTAAAGTTGAGAATTAGCACTAGTTTTGATTTTGTCTTAAGAAAATGAAAGAAAAAAAGTGAGGTTTTGACCTCATTTTATTGCAAAATAGTTTGAGTTATGTGTTGATTTTTTGATGAAGAAATTATAAGTTTTCCTAGGTTTTACGCTTCCTACGCATACATCTAGCGGAAAGTCATACAACGTGTGTGCATGTGTCGGTGCATGTGTCGGTGTACATCATCATAGTCCATAGTCTTTTACATCGGGTCCTAGTTTACATTCTATAGTCTTGCATGGAATTAAAGAAAAGTAAACTAAACCTAAAAGATTACATGAACAAAATAGAAAATTGCATAAGGGTGACTAAAGGAAGAAAAAAACAAATGAGAGTGAGGCAATGCTTGCAATGTGCATGAGACATAGAACAAAATGGTTAGTGATGAAATGAGAAATGATAGCATGAGTAGCAATGCATAGTAGATGAAATGTACTAACAAAGCACTAAACCAATTGAAAAGAAAAAGAAAAGATGAAGTGAACATAACTAAAACACATTAAACAAATTGCAAAAGCACAAACACCAAAAATAATGCAAATGACACCAAACTAAAACCTAAAATCTAAACTAAGTCCCATGACCTATAACCTTTACCCAAAACAGCACCCCTTTTTTTTAAAGAAAACATTTCAAGAATCAAAGAGAAATTATGAGTCGCACTTAAACCCTAAAATCAACACATTTCGCAAACAAATTGCAACTCAAAATTAACAACTAAACTTGACCAAAGAGAAGCTTTCAATTAAACTTGCAAAGAGAAATTAACAAACAAAATTGTAGCATTGTGGATTATAAGCAAACTTGTAAAATGAGGGGTCATTATTGAGCATATGAACTAGAGGACTAGGAGTTAATTTGTAAAGCAAGAAATGATCCATTAAGTTTGAAAACCAAAGAATTAACAATTAGGCATGCAAGAATGTAGAAATAGCATGAATTCAGAGATGAACACATCACAAAAATCATATATCAAGTATCAACACCATAGAGCAAAAATTGGATCCAAAATAGTGCAAGAAAATTCACAAAAAGCATTAAAACATGTAAATCCAAAAAAGAAATTAACGCACATGCTTTTTATTCACTTTAAAGTGTGAAAACACCACAAAACAATAAAAATATATCAAGAAGCATGTGGTAATTTTTTAGGAATTTTTGCAAGAAAATTAACATGCGTAGAGGTGCAAATAACAAAGACTGGGGTACACACAGTAACAGAATCAAGAAAAAGGGTAAAAAACTAAAGCCTGCGGGTAAAAAAGCCCAAAACCCATAGATCAAACGGGTTCGGATCAGGCCAACACTCTTGGAGCGTTAGATTGATCCGAACCTATCTGAATCATGATCCAATGCTCAGGATTAAAGGACCATGGACCGGGTATGGAGCAACCCGGTCCAGGGGTTCATATAAGAAGGTTTTGAACCCGGTTTGCTCATTTCTACACGCCGCTCTCTCTCCTCTCTTCGTCTTCTCTCTTCGTCTTCTCTCTTCGCCGTTCGGAAACCCTAACCCTAACTCCCTCAAATCTACCCAGAAATCATCCATTCATGGCTTAAACGCTTTGTATTGTTGTTCTAAGCACGAATCCGTTACTGGAAGATGTTTTCAACCGTGGAATCAACACGAATCTCTGGTTTTGACGGTAGGTTCGAACTGTTTGGTTTTCTTCGTGTTTCTTGAATTCAATCTTTGTAAATTAACAAGGAATTACTCTGATTCACACTCGTTGTGAATCTTGAAGCGATTCCTTGCGTTTTCAAATTGTTTTGATGTTAGGGTTAGGGTTTCGAACCAAACAGCTCGAATCTCCCATGGATTCGCGTTGCTTCCGAACTTGTGATGGTTTTTTTTAACAATATGAGATTGAGTTCGTGTGTTACCTGTGTTCAATCTGGAGATTTGAGTCGAAACCTTCGGAAACCTTGAATCTTGATTCTGTTTCGCTGATTTCTTGGCTTGAACTTGGGATTTGAACGGTAATCTTCTTCTTTTTCTCCTGAACCGGTTCGGAATCCTTGAATTCTTTCTTTCTTCTTCTCAATTCGTCCCACTGTGACCGCGTTTGAGTTTGCTGCTTCAGGTAGTGAAATCACGCTTGAATTGCAGAGGAAAACCGTTCAATGATGAAGATTCGAGATCGAATCTCTGAGAACTGCCATGGATTTCACTGTGTTTGCTTGAATTTCGTTCTGAAGAAGCTAGGGTTTGTTCTTCACATTCATCAGGTTTCTGAGTTTCTTGTGGATTTGATTCTAACTGACATGAGAGAGAAATTGGTGAATTGTTTCTGATGTGGCGCGTGATTCTGTTACGCGTGGCCTTGATTCTGACACTGTACCCTATTTATAAGCTGCCATGTGGACTGTGGACCAGTTGGAATGTGCCACGTGGACCTTGAACACCTGTGTAACAATTCTGAAATATTTCTGACTCAAGGACCAAAATGCAATTATGTAAAAATTTGGGACTGAACTGCAATTTATTAAAGATTGGACTGTTTTTAAAAGAAATGAAAGAGTTGGACAAATTTTTAAAAGTATTGGGACAAATTTGCAAAAAACAAAATATTTGGACTGAATTGCAATTTTTAGAAATGTTTGGACTAAAATGCAAAAAATAATAAAATTGGTTAAAAAGGTAATCTGAAATGCAACGTAAAGCGAAACAGTTAAAATTGACAAAAAACGGACTTAAAACGAACAAACTACCAACAATGAGGTATTTTAAAATACCTCTCTGCCCAAAATTTATTTGATGTGAAAAGACTAAAATGCCCCTGGGGCAAAAATGACTTAAACTGATTCAGACTGACTCAGATGCAAACTGAGATGATTTTCGTACAAAACTTGATTAATGGTTTATGCAAACAAACAGAAAAGACTCAGGGACAAACTGCAGGGACCGAAAATGGATTCCTTTGTAGGAAATGACCAAAATACCCTTTTGTATGATTTTATGCAAAAATTCAAAAGACAGAAGCAGTAATGTATGCAGTTGAAGCACAGTAGAAAACACGGTGGATTTGAAAGCATTAGAAAATAGCAGAGGAATTTGAGTGAGTATTTTTAGGTCCAAAATGAGGGTATGACAGCTGCCCGTATTTAAGTTTCTTTGTCTGGAGAGTCAAGAGACGGGGTCTTTGGCTTGACGCGACGAAGATACTTAAATATCGACATTTGCACTGATTTTGGGCGTAAAAATACATTTGTAAATGCTACGTATGCCATGCAACATTTTGATTATGAATGCAAGACAGACTGAGAATTGATTTTAACAAAATATGTCGTATCCATTGCGGGATTGGTAGACATTAACAAAATAACATAAAGGAGTATGTCGCATCCATTGCGGGACTGATTGACATTAACAGAATAGCAAAAAAGGAGCATGTCGTATCCATTGCGGGACTGATTGACATTAACAGAATAGCAAAAAAACAGGACTCACTGGGGAGACTTGATAGCAAATTCGACAGGTACAAGCTGTTCTTGAATGCGAACTAGCCACTTGACTGGGAATATTGACAACAAAGGGCGCAAGCTGCTCTTGTATTTGAGCTGGTCACTTGGCTGAGAGAAAACATAGAAAGCACAAGCTGTTCTTGGACACGAACTAGTTACTTGGCTGAAAGAAAAACGTAGGGAGCACAAGCTGTTCTTGGACATGAACTGGTTACTTGGCTGACAGAAAACAAAATATAAAGCACGAGCTGTTCTTGAATTTGAACTGGTTACTCGGCGGATATCAAAAGGGTAGGTACAAGCTGTTCTTGGGTACGAACTTGCTGCTTGACCGATAACAGAAACGAATTGCATTTGAAAAGGAATTGAATTTGATTGACATAACTGCAGGAGCTTGAATTTAACAGGAATGTTGACGAGACTGTTAATCTTTGAAATTGACATGACAGTAGACATTCGTTGTTAGCAGAGGAAATTTGAAGTTGACAAGATTGATTTTGATTGAGATTAACATAGGAATTGAGAATGCAGATGCGTATGAATAGCATAACAATTTTATCAAATGCATGGACACACAGGATGCATGATTATGCATGTATGAATGCTTTGAAATGCATGATGATTGGCAATTTGTAGACATGATTTCTCAAAGACAGACAAAACATTGGAATATTGGGCACGTAATGGCTCGCGCTCGGACACATATCTGCAAAAGTTCCTCTTCTGGGGATGCAGTCGTTCGAAGATACATTGAGACCATTGCTGAAGGCAGGAAGCTGTAGAATTGAATAACATTGCTGCTTGTTGGAACAGTCACGTAAGTGCTTTGGACATCGCATCCGTGGTCAATGCTTTTGCATGTTTGTTTTTTCATTTCATTTTCTCATTTTTTCTTTCATCATCCCATTTTTGCCTGGATCGCCCTTTCGGGTTTTCGACCCACCGGGGAATAGCTTTTTTCACATGCCCCTGTTTTTGCCTGAATTGCCTTTGAAGGTTGTCAATCCATCGGGGTGCTCATTTTTGCCTAAGCCGCCCTTTCGGGTTTTCGACTTAGCGAGCATATTCATTTTTCATGCTTTTCATTCTGTTTTTCATTCTTGCCATTGACCACAGACCGTCACTAGGGGGAAGGCTTGCTAGTAACTTGGATTAGAACTGATATCAATGTAGATTTGTTCATGCATGTTTCATTTGAATGTACCTAGCTGTTCAGGCTTGTTTTCAAAATACTTAAAAAATTTCAATTTTCAGAATGTTCATTCCAGACATGCATCATTATTAACATAGAAAGAATCTTTTCGTATAAAGCTTTGAAAATAGAATAGAAAAGAGTGCCAAACAAAAGCATAGGCTCAAATCGATGTGTAAGGGTGGTGGTCAGCCAAAAGCGCGACCCCACAGATTTACAAATCTTGGAAAATGGTAATTTTATTGGTTGGTGGTACATTGAACACAGTAGCTGCTATGGTATCTGAAACTCTTGAATCCGCAGGCGTCGGAACCTCGGATGAGAACAGCCAAACATCAATTGCAAAGATCCCAAGGGGAAATGGTAACTTGCCAGATATAGTCAATTGTCTTTTATTTCAATCTCATTTTTGCATGAACCGCCCTTTCGGGTTTTCGGCTCATCAAGACACTCATTTTTGCCTGAGTTACATGTAATCTCAGCGAGCTTTTACATTTTTGTTTCTTGTCCTTTATTTTGCTTGGACCGCCCTTTCGGGTTTTCGATCCACCGGGAAGCGCATTTTTGCCTAGGCCGCCCTTTCGGGTTTTCGACCTACCACGCTGTTCTTTTCATATCTAGACAAAGTATTTCTTGACTATATCGGCATTCACAGGATTCGGAAGTTCTACACCATCCATGTGTGTGAGAATCAAAGCACCGCCAGAGAAAGCCTTCTTAACAACATAAGGTCCCTCATAGTTAGGTGTCCATTTGCCCCTTGGGTCGGGTTGTTGACTCATTCTTCTCTTCAACACGAGTTCACCCTCCTTGAATTCCCGAGGACGGACTTTCTTGTCAAAAGCAGTTTTCATCCTTGTTTGATACATCTGACCGTGAGCCAAAGCGTCTAGGCGTCTTTCCTCAATCAAATTCAACTGGTCGTACTGACTCTGGCACCATTCAGCCTCAGACAACTTTGCTTCCATAATCACACGGAGAGACGGAATCTCCACTTCTAACGGGAGGACTGCTTCCATGCCGTATACAAGAGAAAAAGGCGTTGCCCCGGTTGAACTACGGACTGTAGTGCGGTAGCCATGTAGAGCATAGGGCAACATCTCATGCCAGTCTTTGTATGTTGTTACCATCTTCTGCACAATCTTCTTGATGTTCTTATTAGCGGCCTCGACTGCACCATTCATCTGAGGTCTGTAAGGAGAAGAATTGTGGTGTTCAATCTTGAATTTCTCGCATAAGGCTTGTACCATGTCATTGTTCAGGTTGGTACCGTTGTCAGTGATAATCTTGCTAGGAACACCATACCGACAGATGATATTGTTTTTGATGAATTTGACTACCACTTGCTTAGTCACGTTGGCATAAGATGCAGCTTCGACCCATTTGGTGAAATAATCGATTGCTACCAGGATAAAACGATGACCGTTTGAAGCCTTCGGTTCAATTCTTCCGATCATATCAATGCCCCACATAGAGAAAGGCCATGGAGAAGACATAATATTGAGGGCGTGCGGAGGCACATGGATCTTATCAGCATATATTTGACATTTGTGGCACTTCCTGGCACATTGATAGCAATCACGCTCCATGGTCATCCAGTAGTAACCAGCTCTCAACAACTTTCTAGACATAGCATGCCCCGATGCGTGGGTCCCAAAGGTGCCATCGTGCACATCGTGCATCAGCTGTTCTGCTTCACATTCATCAACACATCTTAACAACACCATATCGAAATTCCTTTTGTACAGGACATCACCATCCAGCAGGAACTTGCTAGCCAGCCTGCGCAGCGTCTTCTTGTCTCTGTTGGAAGCACCTGGCGGATACTCACGGCTTTGCAAAAATTGTTTGATATCATAATACCAGGGTTTGCTGTCGACTTTGCCTGAACCCGTTTGTTCAATTGCATCACTGACAGTAAACACATGAGCGGGCCGATCTAAGCGTTGTACTTTGATCATCGGTACATGATTCCAATGGTTCACTTGAAGCATGGAAGATAAGGTAGCAAGAGCATCGGCCATTTGGTTCTCCTCTCGGGGAATATGGTGCAACTCGACCTTTGTAAAATACGTCAACAGACGTCTTGCATAATCACGGTAAGGGATCAGATTGGCGTGATGGGTTTCCCATTCTCCCTTTATCTGGTTGATGACTAGCGCAGAGTCTCCATAGATGTCAAGATGCTTGATTCTCATATCGATGGCTTCTTCAATTCCCAGGATGCACGCTTCGTACTCGGCCACGTTGTTGGTGCATTCAAACACAATCCGGGCTGTGAAAGGGATATGGTGCCCCTGCGGAGCCACAATTACTGCGCCAATTCCTCGGCCATAAGCATTAACATCACCATCAAAGATCAATCCCCACTTGCTATCAGGGTCTGGACCTTCACCGATCAGTGGTTCTTCGCAGTCTCTTGACTTCAAGAACATGACCTCTTCGTCGGGGAAATCGAACTTCAAAGGTTGATAATCATCAAGCGGTTGGCAAGCGAGATGGTCAGCCAGGATACTCCCTCTAATGGCTTTCTGAGCTTTAAACACAATATCATACTCTGACAGTAACATTTGCCAACGTGCGATCTTTCCAGTTGTCATCGCGATTTTCGGGTGTCAAATCATTAATCGGATTTGAACCTTTCGATCATTGATGTCTCTATTTTTTTTGGGGAAGGTAAAATCGAGAAAACCTTAGAAATCTTAAGTTCGGGGCTGATTCCATTACGGGAAGGTGTTAGGCACCCGCAATGGCTATAGTATCCTATAGGAACCGTTTTCTACGCTTTATGCTTATACTTTACTTTTATTGCTACTTGTAAAAACAATTGATTTTAAGAATGAGAGGGAGAAGATGGGGTTTTATTTTATTGGACTTGGAGAGATTTTGAGTCTCTTGCCTACATACCCTTTTAAGGGATCAAAATTCCATGTAGTTCTCTTGCAAAAAATGTTTTTGTGAGTTTGGTTCAATTTTTAGTTTTGAAAATGAAGTTTTGAAGAAAGAGATGAGAGGCCGTAAAGGCTTGAGATTAGGAAACAAGTGAGGTTGGTTAATTATTTACAAAAAGGTTTAAAGTAGGAAATTAACACTAGTTTGGATTTTGTCTTAAGAAAATGAAAGGAAAAAGTGAGGTTTTGACCTCATTTTATTGCAAAATGGTTTGAGTGATATGTTGCTTTTTTGATGAAGAAATGACAAGTTTTCCTAAGTTTTACGCTTCCTACACATACATCTAGCGAAAAGTCATACAACGTGTGTGCATGTGTCGGTGCGTGTGTCGGTGTACATCACCATAGTCCATAGTTTCTTCTTTACATCGGGTCCTATTTTACATTCTAAAGTCTTGCATGAAATTAAAGAAAAAATAAACTAAACCTAAAACATTACATGAATCAATGGAAAATTGCATAAGGGTAACTAAAGGAAGAAAAACAAATGAGAGTGAGGCAATGCTTGCAATGTGCATGAGACATAGGACAAAATGGTCAGTAATGAAATGAGAAATTGTGGCATGAGTAGCAATGCATAGGATATGAAATTTACTAACAATGCACCAAACCAATTAAAAGGGTGAAGTAAACACAACTAAAACATTAAGCAAATTGCAAAAGAACACTACCAAAAATAATGCAAATGGCACCAAGCTAAAACCTAAAAGCCAAGCTAAGTCCCATGACCTATAATCTTTAACCAAAACAGCACCTCTTTTTCAAAGAAAACATTCAAGAATCAAAGGGAAATTACGAGTCATATTTAAACCCTAAAATCAACACATTTCAACAACGAATTACATTTCAAAATTAACAACTAAACTTGACCAAAGGGAAACTTTCAATTAATCTTACAAAGGAGAAATTAACAAACAAAATTACGACATTGTAGATAGCAAGCAACTTGTAGAATTATTGAGCATTCGAACTAGTGGACTAGGAGTTAAATTGCGAAATAAGAAAGGATCCATTGAATTTGAAAACCAAGGAATTAACAATTAGACATGCAAGAATGTAGAAACAGCATGAATTCAGGGGTGAACACATCACAAAATCACATATCAAATATCAATTCCATAGAGCAAAAATTGGACCCGAAATGCGCAAGAAAATTCGCAAAAAGCATCAAAAACACGTAAATCAAACAAAAATTAGCGCGCATGCTTTTTATCCACTTCAAAGTATGAGATTACCACAAAACAGTTGAAAATTCATCAAGAAACATATAGTAATTTTTTCAGGATTTTTGCAAGAAAATTAATATGCGCATGGGTTCAAGTAGCAAGAATGAGGGTGTAAATAGCAAGGAAATTAAGAAAAAATGAAAGAAAGCAAAAAACCAAAGCAAACCCAGCCCATACCCACGGATCTGATGGATCCGGATCAACCTAACGCTCCAGGAGCGTTGGATTGATCCAGATCCATCTGGATCTCAATCAACGGTCATGCAGAGAAGAGAGTGGGTCGGGTTTGGGTCGACCCGACCCACACACGCGTATAAAAGGGTTTTAACCCGGATTTCTCATTTTCATTCTTTTCTTTTTCTCTTCTCTTCTCCGCCGTTTCCCTTTCCTCACAAACCCTAACCCTAATTTCGTCTACATGGCCCAGAACTTCAAGATTCATGGCTCAAATGCTTTGTATTGTCATTCTAAACATGAATCAGCCACTGGAAATCACATTCATCCGTTGAATCAACGTGAATCTTGAGTTTTGCTTGCGGATTCAAAAGGTTTTGGTTCTTTGTTTTCTGGCTTGAATCTTTCTGAATCACTTTGTGTATGAATCCGTTGGATTACAACGGTTGTTTCTTCGTTGTAACTCCTTGGATCATTACGTTTTTTCGAAAGTTTTCTTTTATTCTTAGGGTTTGTTGATTTGAACCAAAACTCTTTGAATCTGCCATAGATTTACGTTGATTTGGATTCACTGATGTTTTTAAGCAAAAAAAGAAGTAAGTCTTTGATCTTTCACCTGGTTTTGTTCGGAGATTTGGATTCGGATCTTCGGAGTTCCTTGATTTGGTTCCGTTCTTCACTGATTCTTGTTTGAAATCCGTAACTGAACCGGTGATACTCTTTCTCTTCTTCGTTGGCTCAAAATCTTCGAAATTCTTTCCCTCTTCTTCTCAACCTTTCTCTTCTGCGATCGCGCTTGAGTTCGCTATCCTTGATGGTGAATTCGCGCTTGAATTGTGGGAGAGATTAGCTCAATGATGAAGATTCACCTCTGAATCTCTGAGAGCAGCCATGAATTTCATGAATTTTGGCCTGAATTGAGCTCTGGAAAACTAGGGTTTGTGGAACTGTTCTTCAATTTTTTCTGAATTGGTTGTGATTTGATCTAACTGAATAGAGAGAGAAAGTTGCACTGTGTTTGTGACGTGGCGCTTGATGAATGGGATCTGACTCTGATTCTGACACTGTGTGCCTTTTATAGGCTGCCAAGTGTGCTTGTGAGCCAATGGGGGACTGCCACGTGGATTGGGACTGCTTGCGTGGCTCCTGGACTTAAAATTGGGCCAATCTGCAATTCTGTAAAAATTTGGACCAAACTGCAATTTTATATAAAATTTGGACTGAAAAATAAAAAGACTAAAAACTTGGTTTTGAAAACATTTGGGACTGAAATGCAATTTTTTGGAAATATTCGGACTAAACTGTAAAAATAATAAAATTGGCTAAAAACGTAATTTGAAAACAACGTAAAGTGAAACGTTTAAAACTGACAAAATGGACTAAAACGAACAGACTGCCAAAATGAGGTATTTTAAAATACCTCTCTGCCCAAAATTCAAATAATGTGAAAAGACTAAAATGCCCCTAGGGCAAAAATGACTCAGACTGACTCAGATGCGAACTAAGATGATTTTGTACAAAATTTGATTAAAGACTTATGCAGACCAGTTGAAAAAAGACTCAGGGACAAATTGTAGGGACTGAAAATGGGTTCCTTTGTAGGAAATGACCAAAATACCCTTTTGTATGATTTTATGCAAAAATTTAAAAGACTGAAGCAGTACTGTATGCAGTTGAAGCACAATAGAAAATACAGTGGATTTGAAGGTTTTTAGAAAATAGTAAAGGAAATTGAATAAGTATTTTTAGGTCCAAAATGAGGGTATGACAGCTGCCCCTATTTAAGTTTCTTCGTTTGGAGAGTCAAGAGACGGAGTCTTTGGCTTGACATGACGAAGATACTTAAATATCGACATTTGCACTGATTTTGGGCGTAAAAATACGCTTGTAAATGTTATGTATGCCATGCAACATTTGTGTTATGAATGCAAGACAAATTGAGAATTGAATTTAACAAAATATGTCGTATCCATTGCGGGATTGGTAGACATTAACAGAAAAGCAAAAAGGAATATGTCGTATCCATTGCGGGACTGGTTGACATTGACAGAATAGCAGATAACAAGACTCACTGGGGAGACTCGAAAGCAAATTGACAGGTACAAGCTGTTCTTGAATGCGAACTAGCCACTTGACCGGGAATATTGACAACAGAGGGCGCAAGCTGCTCTTGTATTTGAGCTGGTTACTTGGCTGAAAGAAAACATAGAAAGCACAAGCTGTTCTTGGAGATGAACTGGTTACTTGGCTGACGGGAAACAAAATAGAAAGCACGAGCTGTTCTTGGATCTGAACTGGTCACTCGGCGGATATCAAAAGGATAGGTACAAGCTGTTCTTGGATGCGAACTGGCCGCTTGACCGATAACAGGAACAAATTGATAGGCACAAGCTGTTCTTGGGTGCGAACTAGCCACTTGGCCATTAATAGAAACAAATTGCATTTGAAAAGGGGTTGAATTTGATTGACATAACTGCAGGAGCTTGAATTTGACAAGGATGTCGACAAGACTGTTGAATTTCGAAGTTGATATGACAGTAGACATTTATTGTTGGCCGAAGAAATTTGAAGTTGACATGACTGATTTTGATTGAGGTTGACATAGGAATTGAGAATGCAGATGCGTATGAATAGCATAACAATTTTATCAAATGCATGAACATGTAAGATGCATGATTATGCATGTATGAATGTTTTGGGATGCATGATGATTGGCAATTTGTGGACACAATTTCGCAGAGGCAGACAAAACATTGGAATATTGGGCACGTAATGGCTCGCGCTCGGACACATATTGGCAAAAGTTCCTCTTCTGGGGATGCCGCCGTTTGAAGATACGTCGAGACCATCGTTGAAGGCAGGAAACTGTAAAACAGTTCGAATGGCATTGCTGCTTGTTGGAACAGTCACGTAAGTGCTTTTGACATCGCATCTGTGGTCAATGCTTTTGCATGTTTGTTTTTTTTCATTTCATTTTTTCATCATCCCATTTTTGCCTGGATCGCCCTTTCGGGTTTTCGATCCACCGGGGAATAGTTTTTTTTTCATGCCCCTGTTTTTTGCCTGAATCGCCTTTGAAGGTTGTCAATCCATCGGGGTGCTCATTTTTGCCTAAGCCGCCCTTTCGGGTTTTCGACTTAGCGAGCATTATTATTATTTTTTTTTTTTTATGTTTTTCATTCTGTTTTTTCATTCTTTCCATTGACCACAGACCATAAATGGGAGGAAAGCTTGTTAGCAACTTGAATTGGAATCGATATCAATGTAGATTTGTTCATGCATGTTCATTTGAATGTATCTAGCTGTTCAGGCTTGTTTTCAAAATACTTAAAAATTTTCAGTTTTCAGAATGTTTATTCCGGACACATCATTATTAACATGGAAGAAATTTTTTGTACAAAGCTTTGAAAATAGAATAGGAAATGAGTGCCAAACAAAAGCATAGGCTCAAATCAATGTATAAGGGTGACAGTCGGCCAAAAGCGCGACCCCACGGATTTACAAAGCTTGGAAAATGGTAACTTTATTGGTTGGTGGTACATTGAACACAGTAACTGCTGCGACATCTGAAACTCTTGAATCCGCAGGCGTCGGAACTTCGGATGAGAACAGCCAATTATCAATTGCAAAGATCCCAAGGGGAATGGTAATTTGCCAGATATAGTCAATTGTCTTTTATTTCAATCTCATTTTTGCATGAACCGCCCTTTCGGGTTTTCGGCTCATCGAGACGCTCATTTTTGCC
This sequence comes from Medicago lupulina, assembly GCA_958299785.1. Classification (NCBI taxonomy): domain Eukaryota; kingdom Viridiplantae; phylum Streptophyta; class Magnoliopsida; order Fabales; family Fabaceae; genus Medicago; species Medicago lupulina. The sequence goes on along the minus strand of OY283146.1, from coordinate 9,316,136 downwards.
TGAGTTACATGTAATCTCAGCGAGCTTTTACATTTTGTTTCTTGTCCCTTATTTTGCCTGGACCGCCCTTTCGGGTTTTCGATCCACCGGGAAGCGCATTTTTGCCTAGGCCGCCCTTTCGGGTTTTCGACCTACCACGCTGTTCTTTTCACATCTAGACAAAGTATTTCTTGACTATATCGGCATTCACAGGATTCGGGAGTTCTACACCATCCATGTGAGTGAGAATCAAAGCACCGCCAGAGAAAGCCTTCTTGACAACATAAGGTCCCTCATAGTTAGGCGTCCACTTGCCCCTTGGGTCGGGTAGCTGACTCATTCTTCTTTTCAACACAAGTTCACCTTCCTTGAACATCCGAGGACGGACTTTCTTGTCAAAAGCAGCTTTCATTCTTGTCTGATACATCCGACCATGAGCCAAAGCGTCCAATCGTCTTTCCTCAATCAAATTCAACTGGTCGTACCGACTCTGGCACCATTCAGCCTCAGACAACTTGGCTTCCATAATCACACGGAGAGACGGAATCTCCACTTCCAAAGGGAGGACTGCTTCCATACCATATACAAGAGAGAAAGGCGTTGCCCCGGTTGAACTACGAACCGTAGTGCGGTAGCCGTGTAGAGTGTAGGGCAACATCTCATGCCAGTCTTTGTACGTTGTTACCATCTTTTGCACAATCTTCTTAATGTTCTTATTAGCGGCCTCAACTGCACCATTCATCTGAGGTCTGTAAGGAGAGGAGTTGTGGTGCTCAATCTTGAATTTCTCACATAAGGCCTGCACCATGTCATTGTTCAAGTTGGTACCGTTGTCAGTGATGATCTTGCTAGGGACGCCGTACCGACAGATGATATTGTTTTTGATGAATTTGACTACCACTTGCTTAGTCACGTTGGCATAGGATGCAGCTTCGACCCATTTGGTGAAATAATCGATTGCTACCAGGATAAAACGATGACCGTTTGAAGCTTTCGGTTCAATTCTTCCAATCATATCAATGCCCCACATAGAGAAAGGCCACGGAGAAGACATAACATTGAGGGCGTGCGGAGGCACGTGAATCTTATCAGCATATACTTGACATTTGTGGCACTTCCTGGCATATTGATAGCAATCGCGCTCCATGGTAATCCAGTAGTAACCAGCTCTCAACAGCTTTCTAGACATGACATGCCCAGATGCGTGGGTCCCGAAGGTGCCATCGTGCACATCGTGCATTAGCTGTTCTGCTTCACATTCATCCACACATCTTAACAACACCATATCGAAATTCCTTTTGTACAGGACATCACCATCCAGCAGGAACTTGCTAGCCAACCTGCGCAACGTCTTCTTGTCTTTGTTGGAAGCACCTGGCGGATACTCACGGCTTTGCAAAAATTGTTTGATATCACAATACCAGGGCTTGTTGCCAACCTCGCCTGAATCCGTTTGTACAATTGCATCACTGACAGTAAACACATGAGCGGGCCGGTCCAGGCGTTGTACCTTGATCATCGGCACGTGATTCCAATGGTTTACTTGGAGCATGGAAGATAAGGTAGCAAGAGCATCAGCCATTTGGTTCTCCTCTCGGGGGATGTGGTGCAACTCAACCTTCGTGAAATACGTCAACAGACGCCTTGCATAATCCCGGTAAGGGATCAAATTAGCATGATGGGTTTCCCATTCTCCTTTTATCTGGTTGATGACTAGCGCAGAGTCTCCATAGATGTCCAGACACTTAATTCTCATATCAATGGCTTCTTCAATTCCCAGAATGCATGCTTCATACTCGGCCACATTGTTAGTGCATTCAAACACAATCCGGGCTGTGAAAGGGATGTGATGCCCCTGCGGAGCCACAATTACTGCGCCAATTCCTCGGCCATAGGCATTAACAGCACCATCAAAGACCAATCCCCACTTGCTATCGGGGTCCGGACCTTCACCGATTAGCGGTTCTTCACAATCTCTTGATTTTAAAAACATGACCTCTTCGTCGGGGAAATCGAACTTCAATGGTTGATAATCATCAAGTGGTTGGCAAGCCAGATGGTCGGCCAGAATACTCCCTCTAATGGCTTTCTGTGCTTTAAACACAATATCATACTCCGACAGTAACATTTGCCAACGTGCAATTTTTCCAGTAACAGCCGGTTTCTCAAAGATGTACTTGATTGGATCCATGCGGGATATCAACCAAGTCGTATGATTTATCAAGTAATGACGCAGGCGTTTGGCAGCCCAGGCCAGGGCACAACAGGTCTTCTCAAGCATTGTATACCGAGTCTCGCAATCGGTGAATTTCTTGCTCAAATAGTAGATTGCATGCTCTTTCTTTCCAGTCTCATCTTGCTGACCGAGCACACATCCCATAGACTCATCCAATACCGACAAATACATGATCAACGGCCTTCCTTCCACCGGCGGAACGAGGATAGGAGGCTCTAACAAATAACTCTTGATGTTGTCGAAGGCTTCTTGGCACTCATCATTCCATACCACCGGTTGATTCTTCCTGAGCAACTTGAAAATCGGCCCGCAGGTCGCAGTCATGTGGGATATAAATCTGGAAATGTAGTTCAAACGCCCGAGGAACCCTCTGACCTGCTTCTCAGTTTGCGGGGCCGGCATCTCGCGGATGGCTCGGACTTTGTCTGGATCTACTTCAATGCCCTTCTGGCTGACAATGAGGCCTAACAACTTCCCAGACCTAACACCGAATGTACACTTGTTTGGGTTCAGCCGGAGTTTGTACTTCCTCAACCTTTCAAACATTTTAGCCAAGTATTCGACGTGTTGTTCTTCATCACTCGACTTGACAATCATGTCATCTACATACACTTCAACCTCCTTGTGAATCATGTCATGGAACAAAGTGGTCATCCCCCTTTGGTAAGTAGCACCAGCGTTTATTAGACCGAACGGCATCGCTTTACAACAGAAAGTCCCCCATGGAGTGATGAACGACGTCTTCTCCCTGTCCTTGGGCGACATTTTGATTTGGTTATAGCCCGAAAAACCGTCCATGAAGGAGAACACCTTGCACTGGGCAGTATTGTCAACAAGCACATCAATGTGAGGCAGTGGAAAGTTGTCTTTCAAGCTTGCTCTGTTCAAATCTCTGTAGTCAACACACATCCGAACCTTACCATCTTTCTTCGGCACTGGCACGATGTTAGCAACCCACTCGGGATACTCAACTGTCATGAGGAAGCCCGCATCAATCTGTTTCTGCACTTCTGCTTTGATTTTCAGGGCCATGTCCGGCCGAGTCCGTCTCAACTTTTGCCTGACAGGAGGACAGTCTGGTTTTGTCGGTATCCGATGTTCCACAATCTGAGGATCCAAACCTGGCATGTCTTCATACGACCATGCAAAAATGTCTGAATACTCGCGGAGAAGCTGAAAGATCCTTTTCTTGACCCCTTCCTCCAATGCTGCACCGACTTTGATCTCTCTTTTATTATCCTCAGTACCCAAGTTGATTAGCTCGATCTCCTCCTGGTGAGGCCGAATGGTTTTCTCTTCTTGCTCAAGCAATCGGGCAATCTCATCTGGTATGTCATCACTATCCTCATCTTCGGTCTCGAATACTGGGGATTCAACAGTTTGGAGAAGCATAGAATTACTGTGTTCAACGGGCTCATTGTGGTTCGATCTGCGTGACATGATTTGGATGATTTTTAGAAAATGATTTTCATGCAGATCTTTAAAATTAATAAGAAAATGCAGACGTTTTGGTTTTTTCTGGCATTACCATTATTTCCAAGAAAAAAGCATTAAAGAAAGAAAAAGAGTCGCGAAAGAAACGACGTCTTTTATTGATAATGGTGATGTCGGAACAAACATGCCCTTTACAAAAGAGTCACTTCCGCCTCGGGCAAGACGGAAGGATTGTTATTTTGAAAATAAAGCCTAAACAGCAAGACATATTACTTAGAATCATGCACAAGTACAGGGAGATTGATAACGTTCCAGTTCTTTGCAATGCCTCCCGGTATCACAAATGCGGGTCTGACCCCTCTTTCAGCAGCACCATCAAGAATTGCATTGGTAAATCCAGCACTACGGAATGTTCCAGTTGATACACCCGACGTCGGAGAGAAACCGAGACCCTCTTTGTGCTTGTTGTCCTGCAGCTGTATCAATTGGCCCCAACCAGCGGCCTGACCCTTCTGAACGGCCCTCTGTGCATCCTTAAATGAAGCCATGGCAGCACTAGCTCTCTTGGGCTCCTCACCCTCGATGGTCAAACCCTGGAATGCAGTTCCTTCGGCGGACTTAGCTTCGATACAAGAGAAGGATGATAACTGACTGACCAGATAGGCTTCTTCTCCATGCACTGTCACAAGTTTACCATTCTTTACGAACTTTAGCTTCTGGTGGAGAGTAGAAGTGACTGCCCCAGCCTCGTGTATCCACGGTCTCCCGAGCAGGCAGCTGTAAGAGGCATCTATGTCCATAACCTGGAAAGTAATCATGAATGTTTCAGGACCAATAGTCATGGGGAGATCTACTTCTCCGAGCACAGTTTTACGGGAACCATCGAAAGCCTTGACTAGAAAAGTACTCCTCCTCAAGGGAACTCCTCGGCAACTCAACTGATCCAAAGTCGACTTAGGCATCACATTCAACGACGACCCAGTGTCCACCAGCACATTGGACAACATATCTGTTTTGCAGTTCATGGAAATATGCAGGGCCAAGTTGTGGCGCTTTCCTACCTCTGGAAGTTCATCTTCACCAAACCAAAGGTTACTGCAAGCAGTGATGTTAGCCACTATCCCACCAAATTGGTCTTCTGTAACTTCGTGGTCAACATACGCTTGTTCCAACACTTTCAACAACACATTCCTGTGAGCCTCCGAACTGAGGAGTAAGGCCAAGATGGATATCTTCGAGGGAGTCTGTAGCAGTTGATCAACGATCTTATAATCGCTCTTCTTGATTATTCTCAAAATCTCATCCAGATTGGAATCATCAATGGGTTGGCCTGGACGGCTGGTACTTTCAACAGCAGCAGGGATTGTCAACGGAGTAGTCTCATCAGCAGGAGTTGTAACTTGCACATCATCTTTCTTCTGAAACAAAAGTGGTCGGACTTTGCCGCTCCTCAAAGCTGTCACTTCAGCGATGCTGCCTACCGTGCTCGAGGACACCAAAGGTACTTCTTTCCTGTTTTCCAACATAGTTGCACTGTACTTGTACGGGACGGCTTTTGTAGAAGTGTACGGTACTGGACCCGGTAACCGTATGACCAACGGCTCAACATCCCTCTGGACGGGTGCGCTCCTGACTGGGGTATCATGGAAGATCGGCACTATCATACAAACATCACTGGTAGTCAAATAGTTGTCATTCATCAGCCTTTGAATATCGGTCTGAACTACGCTGCAGCCCATGGGGTTCTGAAGACATTCACAGCAGACGGCATGGTCGTGGCTGAACAGAGCAGCTCGGCACAGCTTGATATGTAGTGGTACCAGGGGTGTAGCAACATTACGGACATTTAGACGAGGGATTTCTTCACAGACTTCGATCATATTCACAGCGGCATGGTTGGGGAGTGGATTGTCAAGCACATGTGGGACATTGTTTTCAAAGGACAGCTTTCCCTGGTCGATTAACTTCTTCACAATGTATTTCAGAGCGTAGCAACCTTCTACGTCATGACCTAGGGCGCCTTGGTGGAAATCACATCTGAGATCGGAGCGGAACCTGGGAGGCAAAGGGTTTGGCGGAGGCTTGCCAGGCCTAGTGGTGCAATACCCCTTATGTAACAGAGTTGGGAGTAGTTCAGCATACGCCATTGGGATCGGCGGGAAAGATGGTCTAGATTGCGGACCTTGTCGTTGTTGTTGCTGTTGTTGAGCCAATGGTTGTTGTTGCATCTGTTGGGCGATGGCATTAACAGGGACCTGAGGCTGGCCCGGTAGTGGAGGGTATTGATGGTAGAACGGCGGATAGAACGGATGCTGGGCGTACTGTAGGTACTGATACGGCTGAGGCAATTGTGTAGCATTGACAGGAGCGGCAGTGGCAGATTGATTGGTTCCGGCAGACACCATCCCAACCTCTGATTCCTTTTTCTTATGGTGACCGTTGCCGTACTTCTTCGGTGCATTCGAAGATTCGCCCTTCTCAAACACGATAATCCCTTCTCGGACGGCTTCCTCCAAGCGAGTGCCCATAGTGACCATCTCAGAGAAGTTGCTTGGGGCAGCAATGATCATTCTCTCAACATAATCTTTCTTCAGGGTCTTCAAGAACGTTTGAGTCATTTCTTCCTCGTCCAAAGCGGGTGTGATACGGGCGGCTGCCCCTCTCCACCTCTGTGCGTATTCGCGAAAGCTTTCGTCCTTCTTCTGAGAAAGAGACCGGAGGAATTCCCTGTTCGGCCTGAGCCTGGTGTTAAACCCATAGTGGTTCTTGAAAGCAGTAGCTAGATCATCAAAAGTGCGGATATCATCCTTGCTCAAACCAGTATACCACTCCGCGGTATCTTCCATTAGACTGTCCTGGAAGCAGTGGATCATAAGTGAATCATTGTCTGCATGATTAGCCATCTTCCGGACGTATTTGATAATATGGTTCTGGGGGCAAGTCAGCCCGTTGTAGCGGTCAAAATCCGGGACCTTGAATTTCTTGGGAACATCCACCCTTGGCACCAAACAAAGATCATGGGTTCTGACGAGGTCACTGCTCCCACGGTTGGCCTTGATCTCGCGACGGAGTTCCCTGGCAAGTTCTTCCATTTTTTCTTCCATAGTTCCCAACACAGGGGTTTTTCCACGGTGATCATCAGCATTGGCGCCCTGAGGCGTAGGGTGCACAATCGGCACTGTGAAGACTGTTGACTGAGGCAAGGTAGTGTGAAGAGATGTGAAATCTGGTGGTGGCGTTTGACCAACATTAGCGGCACCTGAAGTCGCGGTTCCTGAAACACCGGCTGCAGTATTGGGAGCAAAATAAGGCGGGAGTCCATACGGGAATCCTCTTGGCATAGTGAAACGGCTATCGAGAGTTGATATCGGAATTGCCTCAGTGGCCTCTGGAGCAGACGAGGCTGGCTGTTCTTGAGCGGCCAACAGAGCGGTCATGGCGTCGAGGGCTTTGGCTAACTCTTCTCTCACGGAGGCTAGTTCAGTACGGAGCTGTGCATTCTCTTCTTCCATAGCTACTTGATTTCTCCTTCTGTACTGTCTGGTCTGATGTACTCTGGTAGGCTGATCAGTCCTTCGAGCACGAGCCACTTTTCACTCTGCGGCAGAAGAACCAGGAGGCAATGAGCACTTGGAAGTTTTTGTGACCGATGAATGATGCATATGATGCATGATGTGCAAATGCGGATGTAAAAAGGACTCTTTTATTATCAAAGGGCTTTTTTAGACAAATTAGAATTCTTTGCAAACATTTTTGGACTAACAAATTATTCAAAGCAAATTGTTTTGATACACCGAGCCAAGGGAGTAGGCTTCTGAAACATAAACTTGAACAAACAACAAAATAGCAATCATATCATCCAGAGCTAAGGAGTAACTGGGTAGTATTCGGAATCTGAGTCTGAAGCTGAACCACAATAACTGGCGAAGAAATCTCGACGACCTCTGACTCTCCTGGAGTCTCTCCTCAATAGATCATCCTTCTCCTCAAGCTCCTTCCTAACTCTGGCTAATTCCTTCTTCAGCATTCGGTTCTCATGATCCTTCTGCTCGTCTCTGCCATCCAAAGTCATGATCAAGTTCTCAGCCTCACTGTAACGGGCTTTCCATGCTCGCTTCTCCTCACTCTCCATAGCTAGATGCTCCTGATACATCTCCTGAGTCGCGGGAAGCAACGGTAAAGGTCTAGACGGAGTAGATGCAGATACATGTCTCATAGCAGGGTAAGGCATGCCAATCTCTTCAGCTCGGTCTATCACCCACTGCGTATAGGCTTCATGAGCAATACCGGATCTCACACCCAAATGCTTCACATCCTTCCTACGAACTTTAGACCAAGCATCTGTAAAAGCTTTCCTTTGCCCGGTGGGAGCATTGGAATAATAGAAGAACTCCTGAGATGTAGCAAGGTTGATGGGCTTCGCTCTCATAGGAAAACCAAACTGTCTCATGGCTAACTCGGGGTTGTAGTTGATTCCTCCCCGGGTACCGAGAAGAGGTACATTGAGGAAATCCCCACAACCAGTGATAATCTCCTTGACGCGAGCTGCTGGAGTGATCCAAACCACCTCATCGGGAGTGAGAGCCATAATCCGCTGTGAATAAGACCAATTCTCCGAGTTGGTATGGAAAGAACTCGGGAGGTGAGAAATAAACCACCTATAAAGAAGAGGTATGCAGCAGAGAATGAACCCACGACCTTTGAGAGTCCGATCATGGATAGCATGGTAGGTGTCAGCTAACAACGTAGGTACTGGATTCCTGGAATGGAAGATCTCAATAGCATTCATGTCCACAAAGTTGTCGAGATTCGGAAAAAGAACGAGTCCATAGACGAGTAATGCAAGAATAGCCTCAAGAGTGTCCTGACAAGTAGATTCGAGATTAGCCCGCTCAAGTAAGTACTTTGAAGTGAACCCCTGAATGTGAGACTTCGTGATAAGATTCTTAGACACTTCGGAAGTCTTGAGATAAAGATCCTTAGCAATAACCAGAGGAGTAAGAGAAGGCCCCGGGCCTGTGAATGGCACCCTCTCAGCTATAGGTAGACCCAATAAACAAGAATAAGCCTCAAGTGTAGGAACCAACTGAAAATCCGGGAAAGTGAAGCAACGGAAAACTGGGTCATAGAATTGCACCAGAGTGTGCACCAGCTTCTCTTCTACATTAGTCCGGAGAATACCAAGCAAACCACCGTATCGGAGACGAAACCCAGTCGGATTCTTAACTTTGAGTGCCAACTCCCTTAGGCTAGCCAAATCAGTTTCTTTGAACTTGTAAGACTTAGTTCTCTTCATGCCTGATTACATTTGCAAAGAATTTTAGTTTGTCTATACCCTTTGATAAATGCATGTAGAAAATTTATGCATGAATGCATGTATGCATGATTTAAATAATGGTGGGCTAGGGTAACAAGTGGACACGGTGTCCGGTGAAACTAAGGCTTTTGATAATAGTAACCAAGGTTCTACAAAAGTTCCCAAACCACAACCTCTCTTGCGTATATCATAGTGGTACAAAGCGACGCTTGTCCATGATTATCCGTAAGAAGGTTTAGTTTGGGTGTAGTATCGCGTGACGACTAAATTTCGAGACAACGCTCGGTTTAGCCACCGCACTACATCCTAAGAAAGGCCAAGGATGGGTTTGGTAACTACGGTTCATAGCCTTCATCGGTCAATTGGAAGTAAAGTGCCTAAGCATGACAACACACGCCGACAATATCACCTCCAAAATGCCTCAGCTATGTGAGATTGATCGCGTAATCCAACGCACGAGGCAACCCCCGGAATGGATTGTCGATTATATCTCCCCTAATCTTAAGTTCACTCAGCCCGGGTATAGGGCTTTTGATATTCTCACCCCTCACGTACACAAGAAAGTTTTTACATGTAATAATAAAGCAAAGTGTAAATATAAAGCGTGAAAAAACTAGGCGTAGCCCTAAAAATCCCCAGTGAAGTCGCCATTTCTGTCATCGCGATTTTCGGGTGTCAAATCATTAATCGGATTTGAACCTTTCGATCATTGATGTCTCTATTTTTTTTGGGGAAGGTAAAATCGAGAAAACCTTAGAAATCTTAAGTTCGGGGCTGATTCCATTACGGGAAGGTGTTAGGCACCCGCAATGGCTATAGTATCCTATAGGAACCGTTTTCTACGCTTTATGCTTATACTTTACTTTTATTGCTACTTGTAAAAACAATTGATTTTAAGAATGAGAGGGAGAAGATGGGGTTTTATTTTATTGGACTTGGAGAGATTTTGAGTCTCTTGCCTACATACCCTTTTAAGGGATCAAAATTCCATGTAGTTCTCTTGCAAAAAATGTTTTTGTGAGTTTGGTTCAATTTTTAGTTTTGAAAATGAAGTTTTGAAGAAAGAGATGAGAGGCCGTAAAGGCTTGAGATTAGGAAACAAGTGAGGTTGGTTAATTATTTACAAAAAGGTTTAAAGTAGGAAATTAACACTAGTTTGGATTTTGTCTTAAGAAAATGAAAGGAAAAAGTGAGGTTTTGACCTCATTTTATTGCAAAATGGTTTGAGTGATATGTTGCTTTTTTGATGAAGAAATGACAAGTTTTCCTAAGTTTTACGCTTCCTACACATACATCTAGCGAAAAGTCATACAACGTGTGTGCATGTGTCGGTGCGTGTGTCGGTGTACATCACCATAGTCCATAGTTTCTTCTTTACATCGGGTCCTATTTTACATTCTAAAGTCTTGCATGAAATTAAAGAAAAAATAAACTAAACCTAAAACATTACATGAATCAATGGAAAATTGCATAAGGGTAACTAAAGGAAGAAAAACAAATGAGAGTGAGGCAATGCTTGCAATGTGCATGAGACATAGGACAAAATGGTCAGTAATGAAATGAGAAATTGTGGCATGAGTAGCAATGCATAGGATATGAAATTTACTAACAATGCACCAAACCAATTAAAAGGGTGAAGTAAACACAACTAAAACATTAAGCAAATTGCAAAAGAACACTACCAAAAATAATGCAAATGGCACCAAGCTAAAACCTAAAAGCCAAGCAAAGTCCCATGACCTATAATCTTTAACCAAAACAGCACCTCTTTTTCAAAGAAAACATTCAAGAATCAAAGGGAAATTACGAGTCATATTTAAACCCTAAAATCAACACATTTCAACAACGAATTACATTTCAAAATTAACAACTAAACTTGACCAAAGGGAAACTTTCAATTAATCTTACAAAGGAGAAATTAACAAACAAAATTACGACATTGTAGATAGCAAGCAACTTGTAGAATTATTGAGCATTCGAACTAGTGGACTAGGAGTTAAATTGCGAAATAAGAAAGGATCCATTGAATTTGAAAACCAAGGAATTAACAATTAGACATGCAAGAATGTAGAAACAGCATGAATTCAGGGGTGAACACATCACAAAATCACATATCAAATATCAATTCCATAGAGCAAAAATTGGACCCGAAATGCGCAAGAAAATTCGCAAAAAGCATCAAAAACACGTAAATCAAACAAAAATTAGCGCGCATGCTTTTTATCCACTTCAAAGTATGAGATTACCACAAAACAGTTGAAAATTCATCAAGAAACATATAGTAATTTTTTCAGGATTTTTGCAAGAAAATTAATATGCGCATGGGTTCAAGTAGCAAGAATGAGGGTGTAAATAGCAAGGAAATTAAGAAAAAATGAAAGAAAGCAAAAAACCAAAGCAAACCCAGCCCATACCCACGGATCTGATGGATCCGGATCAACCTAACGCTCCAGGAGCGTTGGATTGATCCAGATCCATCTGGATCTCAATCAACGGTCATGCAGAGAAGAGAGTGGGTCGGGTTTGGGTCGACCCGACCCACACACGCGTATAAAAGGGTTTTAACCCGGATTTCTCATTTTCATTCTTTTCTTTTTCTCTTCTCTTCTCCGCCGTTTCCCTTTCCTCACAAACCCTAACCCTAATTTCGTCTACATGGCCCAGAACTTCAAGATTCATGGCTCAAATGCTTTGTATTGTCATTCTAAACATGAATCAGCCACTGGAAATCACATTCATCCGTTGAATCAACGTGAATCTTGAGTTTTGCTTGCGGATTCAAAAGGTTTTGGTTCTTTGTTTTCTGGCTTGAATCTTTCTGAATCACTTTGTGTATGAATCCGTTGGATTACAACGGTTGTTTCTTCGTTGTAACTCCTTGGATCATTACGTTTTTTCGAAAGTTTTCTTTTATTCTTAGGGTTTGTTGATTTGAACCAAAACTCTTTGAATCTGCCATAGATTTACGTTGATTTGGATTCACTGATGTTTTTAAGCAAAAAAAGAAGTAAGTCTTTGATCTTTCACCTGGTTTTGTTCGGAGATTTGGATTCGGATCTTCGGAGTTCCTTGATTTGGTTCCGTTCTTCACTGATTCTTGTTTGAAATCCGTAACTGAACCGGTGATACTCTTTCTCTTCTTCGTTGGCTCAAAATCTTCGAAATTCTTTCCCTCTTCTTCTCAACCTTTCTCTTCTGCGATCGCGCTTGAGTTCGCTATCCTTGATGGTGAATTCGCGCTTGAATTGTGGGAGAGATTAGCTCAATGATGAAGATTCACCTCTGAATCTCTGAGAGCAGCCATGAATTTCATGAATTTTGGCCTGAATTGAGCTCTGGAAAACTAGGGTTTGTGGAACTGTTCTTCAATTTTTTCTGAATTGGTTGTGATTTGATCTAACTGAATAGAGAGAGAAAGTTGCACTGTGTTTGTGACGTGGCGCTTGATGAATGGGATCTGACTCTGATTCTGACACTGTGTGCCTTTTATAGGCTGCCAAGTGTGCTTGTGAGCCAATGGGGGACTGCCACGTGGATTGGGACTGCTTGCGTGGCTCCTGGACTTAAAATTGGGCCAATCTGCAATTCTGTAAAAATTTGGACCAAACTGCAATTTTATATAAAATTTGGACTGAAAAATAAAAAGACTAAAAACTTGGTTTTGAAAACATTTGGGACTGAAATGCAATTTTTTGGAAATATTCGGACTAAACTGTAAAAATAATAAAATTGGCTAAAAACGTAATTTGAAAACAACGTAAAGTGAAACGTTTAAAACTGACAAAATGGACTAAAACGAACAGACTGCCAAAATGAGGTATTTTAAAATACCTCTCTGCCCAAAATTCAAATAATGTGAAAAGACTAAAATGCCCCTAGGGCAAAAATGACTCAGACTGACTCAGATGCGAACTAAGATGATTTTGTACAAAATTTGATTAAAGACTTATGCAGACCAGTTGAAAAAAGACTCAGGGACAAATTGTAGGGACTGAAAATGGGTTCCTTTGTAGGAAATGACCAAAATACCCTTTTGTATGATTTTATGCAAAAATTTAAAAGACTGAAGCAGTACTGTATGCAGTTGAAGCACAATAGAAAATACAGTGGATTTGAAGGTTTTTAGAAAATAGTAAAGGAAATTGAATGAGTATTTTTAGGTCCAAAATGAGGGTATGACACCAGTGACAGCCGGTTTCTCAAAGATGTACTTGATTGGATCCATCCGGGATATCAACCAAGTCGTATGATTTATCAAGTAATGACGCAGGCGTTTGGCAGCCCAGGCTAGTGCACAACAGGTTTTCTCGAGCATTGTGTACCGAGTCTCACAATCGGTGAATTTCTTGCTCAAATAGTAGATTGCATGCTCTTTCCTTCCAGTTTCATCCTGCTGACCAAGCACACACCCCATGGATTCATCCAACACTGACAGATACATGATCAATGGCCTTCCTTCCACCGGCGGAACGAGGATAGGAGGTTCTAGCAAATAACTCTTGATGTTGTCGAAAGCTTCCTGGCATTCAACATTCCATACCACAGGTTGATTCTTCCTGAGTAGCTTGAAAATTGGCCCGCAGGTCGCAGTCATATGGGATATAAATCTGGAAATGTAGTTCAAACGCCCGAGGAACCCTCTGACCTGCTTCTCAGTTTGCGGAGCCGGCATCTCACGGATAGCTCGGACTTTATCAGGATCTACTTCAATGCCTTTCTGGCTGACAATGAAGCCTAGCAATTTCCCAGACCTAACACCGAACGTACATTTATTTGGGTTCAGCCGAAGCTTGTACTTCCTCAACCTTTCAAACATCTTAGCCAAGTATTCAACGTGTTGCTCTTCATCGCTCGACTTGACAATCATGTCATCTACATACACCTCAACCTCCTTGTGAATCATATCATGGAACAAAGTGGTCATCCCCCTTTGGTATGTAGCACCAGCATTGATTAGCCCGAACGGCATTGCTTTACAACAGAAGGTTCCCCATGGAGTGATGAACGACGTCTTCTCCCTGTCCTTGGGTGACATTTTGACTTGGTTATAGCCAGAAAACCCGTCCATGAAGGAGAACACCTTGCACTGGGCAGTGTTATCAACGAGCACATCGATGTGAGGCAGTGGGAAATTGTCTTTCAAGCTTGCTCTATTCAAATCTCTGTAGTCAACACACATTCGAACCTTACCATCTTTCTTTGGCACGGGCACAATGTTAGCAACCCACTCGGGATACTCAACTGTCATGAGAAAACCCGCATCGATCTGTTTCTGCACTTCACCTTTGATCTTCAGAGCCATGTCCGGCCGAGTCCGTCTCAACTTTTGTCTGACAGGGGGACAATCTGGTTTAGTTGGTATCCGATGCTCCACAATCTGAGGATCCAAACCTGGCATGTCTTCGTACGACCATGCAAAAATGTCCGAGTATTCGCGGAGAAGCTGGAAGATCCTCTTCTTGACACTTTCCTCTAATGTAGCACCGACTTTGATTTCTCTTTTGTTGTCCTCAGTACCCAAGTTGATTAGCTCGATCTCCTCCTGATGAGGCCGAATGGTTTTCTCTTCTTGTTCAAGCAATCGGGCAATCTCATCTGGTATATCATCACTATCCTCATCTTCGGCCTCAAACACCGGGGATTCAACAGTTTGGCGAAACATAGAGTCACTGTGTTCAACGGGTTCATTTTGGTTCGATCTGCGTGACATGTTTGGATGATTTTTAGAAAATAATTTTCATGCAGATCTTTGAAATTAATAAGAGAATACAGATGTTTTGGTTTTTTCTGGCATTACCATTATTTCCAAGGGAAAAGCATTAAAGAAAGAAAAGAGTCGTGAAAAAAACGACGTTTTTTATTGATAATGGTGATGTCGGAACAAACATGCCCTTTACAAAAGAGTCACTTCCGCCTCGGGCAAGACGGAAGGATTGTTATTTTGAAAATGAAGCCTAAACAGCAAGACATATTACTTAGAATCATGCACAAACACAGGGAGATTGATAACGTTCCAGTTCTTTGCAATGCCTCCTGGTATCACAAATGCGGGTCTAACCCCTCTTTCAGCAGCACCATCAAGGATTGCATTGGCAAATCTAGCACTACGGAATGTTCCAGTCGACACGCCTGACATCGGAGAGAAACCGAGACCCTCTTTGTGTTTGTTGTCCTGCAGCTGTATCAATTGGCCCCAACCAGCGGCCTGACCCTCCTGAACGGCCTTTTGCGCATCTCTCAATGAAGCCATGGCAGCACTAGCTCTCTTGGGCTCCGTACCTTCGATAGTCAAACCCTGGAATGCAGTTCCTTCAGCAGATTGAGCTTCGATGCAAGAGAAGGATGATAACTGACTGACCAGATAAGCTTCTTCCCCATGCACTGCCACAAGTTTACCATTCCTTACGAACTTTAGCTTCTGATGGAGGGTAGAAGTGACTGCCCCGGCCTCGTTGTTATACCCTCATTTTGGACCTAAAAATACTTACTCAAATTCCTCTGTTATTTTCCAATGCTTTCAAATCCACCGTGTTTTCTACTGTGCTTCAACTGCATGCATTACTATTTCAGTCTTTTGAATTTTTGCATAAAATCATACAAAAGGGTATTTTGGTCATTTCCTACAAAGGAACCCATTTTCAGTCCCTGCAGTTTGTCCCTGAGTCTCTTCAACTGGTTTGCGTAAATCTTTAATCAAATTTGTACCAAAACCATCTAGTTTGCATCTGAGTCAGTTTGAGTCGTTTTTGCCCCAAGGGCATTTTAGTCTTTTCACATTATTCAAATTTTGGGCAGAGAGGTATTTTAAAATACCTCATTTTGGTAGTTTGTTCGTTTTAGTCCATTTTGTCAATTTTAAACGTTTCACTGTACGTTGTTTTCAAATTACATTTTACCAATTTTATTATTTTACATTTTTAGCCCTAATAACTTTCAAAATTGCAATTTAGTCCAATCTTTTCTTTTTACTTTTATTTTTGCAGTTTAGTCCCATTTCTTTTAAAAAACAGTCACTTTTTTTCTCAATTCTTTTAAAAAAGGGAACGGTCCATTTTTTTTATTTACAAAAAGGTCCCAAATTTTACATATTTGCAGATTGGTCCCCAGGGTCAAGAAGAAGCCAATTCAGTCCAAAAAGCCACGCAAGCAGTTCCCAGTCCACGTGGCAAAAGCTCATTGGCCCACAGTCCACATGTCAGCCTATATAAGGCACACAGTGTCAGAAATTCACAACAGAGATACAGGATCAGAGCCACATCATCACAAACAGATCACAATTTTCTCTCTCATGTTAGTTAGATCAAAAGCCATAACAGAATTCAGTTAGAAAGAAGAACTTCAAGCTCTCAGAGATTCAACAATGGTGAATCTTCATCATTGAGCCATTTCTCCCTGCAATTCCAACGCGAATTCACTGCTAGGGGCAGCAAACTCAAGCGTGATCACAGAGACGCATCAGAGAAGAAGAGGGAAAGAAATTCAAGGTTCCGAACCGGTTCAGAGAAGAAAAAGAAGAGAAAGCGCAGAACTGAATCAGAGAAGAAGAGGAAAGCTACTGGTTAACCTTGGAATTGAATCAGGAACTAACGGAACCGAAGAAAGCTCAAGGAATTCCAAAGATTCAGATCAAATCCCCAGGAAAACTGCAGGTAAACGTTCAATCCCAACATCTACATATCATAATCGCAATAACAAGGAGAAGCTGATATGAATCCTTGAATTTCAAACGGTTCCGATTCGTAAACTCACGAAACCCTAAAAATGGTGAAAGTTATGAACAAACCTTAAAGATTCAAGGCGAGTTTGAATCGTCAAGAATCTGAGAGGATTCATGGACGTTCGAACAAGCAAGACAAGAGGAGATGACGAATCGGAACCGTATACGAACATCAACAAGGATTCACATCAAACTTGTAATTTCACGAAGCTTTTGTTTGATTTTTGTGATTAGAACAACGAAATGGGACGTTTAAGCATGATTAGAGATGAATTTGAGCAAGTTTTGAGAGATTAGGGTTCGTGTTCTTTGTTCTTGAGGGAGTGGGAGAAAACGGCGAGGAAGAGAGAACGAGAGAGGGGAAAGAATGAAGCTGAACCGGGTTTTAACCCTTATATGCGAGTGTTTGAACCGGGTCGGGTTCAAACCGACCCATGTCTTGTGCCTTGGCCACCTTTAGATCTAGGTTTGAGTTAATCCGGATCAATCTAACGCCTCTGAGGCATCCAGTTTGATCCGGATCCGTGTAGGATGGGTGCCAGCCAGTTGGGTTTGGGCTTTAGGCCATTTTCTTACGTTTTTGTTCTTGCTTGCTATGCACACCTCTGATCTTGCTACTTGAACCCATACGCATGTTAATTTTCTTGCAAAAATCCTGAAAAAATTACTATATTTTTCTTGATATATTTTCAACCGTTTTGTGATAATTTCACATTTTAAAGTGGATAAAAAGCATGTGCGCTAATTTTTATTGGATTTACATGTTTTGATGCCTTTTTGCGGATTTTCTTGCGCTATTTTGGATCCAATTCTTGCTCTATGGCGTTGATGTTTGATATGTGATTTTTGTGATGTGTTCATCTCTGAATTCATGCTGTTTCTACATTCTTGCATGCCTAATTGTTAATTCCTTGGTTTTCAAACTCAATGGATCCTTTCTTGCTTTACAAATTAATTCCTAGTCCTCTAGTTCAAGTGCTCGATAATTTTACAAGTTGCTTGCAATCCACAATGCCACAATCTTGTTTGTTAATTTCTCTTTGCAAGATTAATTGGAAGCCTCTCTTTGGTCAAGTTTAGTTGTTAATTTTGAGATGTAATTTGTTGTTGAAATGTGTTGATTTTAGGGTTTAAGTGTGACTCATAATTTCTCTTTGGTTCTTGAAATGCTTTCTTTGAAAAAGAGGTGCTGTTTTGGGTAAAGGTTATAGGTTATGGGATTTAGTTTAGGTTTTAGGTCTTAGTGTAGTATCATTTGCATCATTTTTGGTATTTGTTCTTTTGCAATTTGCTTAATGTTTTTAGTTGTGTTCACTTCGTTTTTTTTATTGGTTTGGTGTCTTGTTAGTAAATTTCATATCCTATGCATTGCTACTCATGCTACCATTTCTCATTTCATTACTAACCATTTTGTTCTATGTCTCATGCACATTGCAAGCATTGCTTCACTCTCATTTGTTTTTCTTCCTTAACTTCTTCATGCAATTTCCATTGATTCATGTAATATTCTAGGCTTAGTTTACTTTCTTTACTTTCATGCAAGACTATAGAATGTAAAATAGGACCCGATGTAAAAGACTATGGACTATGATGATGTACACCGACACATGCACCGACACACGCACACACGTTGTATGTTCATCGCTAGGTGTATGTTTAGGATACGCGGCACTTAGAAAAATCAATCTTTTGAAAAACAAATAACTTCCATCACTTCAAATCTTTTTCAAACAAACCTCGGAGTCAAAACTCCGAAGGATTTTCCCTTTATTTTCTTAATCAAATCAAAAATACGATTAATTCTCAACTTTAACTGTTTTTTCATTAACAATTGAATCAACCAAATGCTTTCTTTTTCAATTCTAATGCCTATACGGCCTCCTTTCCCTTCTTCAAAATCTTTCTCAAAATTAAAAAAAAATTGAACAAACTCACAAAAACCTTTTGGAAGAGAACTACATGGAATTTTGATCCCTTAAAAGGGTATGTAGGCAAGAGACTCAAAATCTCTCCAAGTCCAATAAAATAAAATCCAACTTTCTCCCTCTCATTCTTAAAACCAATCTCTTTTACAAGTAGCAATAAAAGTAAAGCATAAACGTAAAGCGTAGTAAAACGGTTCCTATAGGATACTATAGTCATTGCGGGTGCCTAACACCTTCCCGTAATGAAATCAGCCCCGAACTTAGGATTTCTAAGGTTTTCTCGATTTTACCTTCCCCAAAAAAAATAGAGACATCAATGATCGAAAGGTTCAAATCCAATTAATGATTTGACACCCGAAAATCGCGATGACAGAAATGGCGACTTCACTGGGGAATATAGGGCTACGCCTAGTTTTTCACGCTTTATATTTACGCTTTGCTTTATTGTTACATGTAAATTCTTTCTTGTGTACGCGTGGGGTGAGGATATCAAAAGCCCTATACTCGGGCTGAGTGAACTTAAGATTAGGGGAGATATAATCGACAATCCATTCCGAGGGTTGCCTCGTGCATTGGATTACGCGATCAATCTCACATAGCTGAGGCATTTTGGAGGTGATGTTGTCGGCGTGTGTTGTCATGCTTAGGCACTTTACTTCCAATTGACCGATGAAGGCTATGAACCGTAGTTACCAAACCCATCCTTGGCCTTTCTTAGGACGCAGTGCGGTGGCTAAACCGAGCGTTGTCTCGAAATTTAGTCGTCACGCGATGCTACACCCAAACTAGACCTTCTTACGGATAATCATGGACAAGCGTCGCTTTGTACTACCATGATATGCGCGAGAGAGGTTGTGGTTTGGGAACTTTGTAGAACCTTGGTCACTATTATCAAAAGCCTTAGTTTTACCGGACACCGTGTCCACTTGTTACCTTAGCCCACCATTATTTAAATCATGCATACATGCATTCATGCATAAAATTTCTACATGCATTTATCAAAGGGTATAGACAAACTAAAATTCTTTGCAAATGTAATCAGGCATGAAGAGGACTAAGTCTTACAAGTTCAAAGAAATTGATTTGGCTAGCCTAAGGGAGTTGGCACTCAAGGTTAAGAATCCGACTGGGTTTCGTCTCCGATACGGTGGTTTGCTTGGTATTCTCCGGACTAATGTAGAAGAGAAGCTGGTGCACACTCTGGTGCAATTCTATGACCCGGTTTTCCGTTGTTTCACTTTCCCGGATTTTCAGTTGGTTCCTACGCTTGAGGCTTATTCTTGTTTATTGGGTCTACCTATAGCTGAGAGGGTACCATTCACGGGTCCGGGGCCTTCTCTTACTCCTCTGGTTATTGCTAAGGATCTTTATCTCAAGACTTCCGAGGTGTCTAAGAATCTTATCACGAAATCTCACATTCAGGGGTTCACTTCGAAGTATTTACTTGAGCGGGCTAATCTCGAATCTACTTGTCAGGACACTCTGGAGGCTTTTCTTGCATTACTCATCTATGGGCTCGTTCTTTTTCCGAATCTCGACAACTTTGTGGACATGAATGCTATTGAGATCTTCCATTCCAGGAATCCGGTACCTACTTTGTTAGCTGACACATACCATGCCATTCATGATCGGACCCTCAAAGGCCGTGGGTTTATTCTTTGCTGCATACCTCTTCTTTATAGGTGGTTTATTTCTCACCTCCCGAGTTCTTTCCATGCCAACACGGAGA
The DNA here is from genome assembly GCA_958299785.1 of Medicago lupulina. Taxonomy (NCBI): domain Eukaryota; kingdom Viridiplantae; phylum Streptophyta; class Magnoliopsida; order Fabales; family Fabaceae; genus Medicago; species Medicago lupulina. The sequence continues at coordinate 9,295,799 of OY283146.1, read as the reverse complement.
ATTGGTCTTATTCGCAGCGGATTATGGCTCTTACTCCCGACAAGGTGGTTTGGATTACTCCAGCGGCTCGAGTCAAGGAGATTATCACCGGTTGTGGGGATTTCCCCAACGTACCTCTTCTCGGTACCCGGGGAGGAATCAACTACAACCCCGAGTTAGCCATGAGACAGTTTGGCTTCCCTATGAGAGCGAAGCCCATCAACCTTGCTACATCTCAGGAGTTCTTCTACTATTCCAATGCTCCCACCGGGCAAAGGAAAGCTTTTGCAGATGCTTGGTCCAAAGTTCGTAGGAAAGACGTGAAGCATTTGGGTGTGAGATCCGGTATTGCTCATGAAGCCTATACGCAGTGGGTGATAGACCGAGCTGAGGAGATTGGCATGCCTTACCCCGCTATGAGACATGTGTCTGCGTCTATTCCGTCTAGACCATTACCATTGCTTCCCACGACTCAGGAGATGTATCAGGAGCATCTAGCTATGGAGAGTGCGGAGAAGCGAACATGGAAAGCCCGTTACAGTGAGGCTGAGAACTTAATCATGACTTTGGATGGTAGAGACGAGCAGAAGGATCATGAGAACCGAATGCTGAAAAAGGAACTAGCCAGAGTTAGGAAGGAGCTTGAGGAGAAGGATGATCTATTGAGGAGAGACTCCAGGAGAGTCAGAGGTCGTCAAGATTTCTTCGCCAGTTATTGTGGTTCAGTTTCAGACTCAGATTCCGAATACTACCCAGTCACTCCTTAGCTCTGGATAATATGATTGCTATTTTGTTGCTTGCTCAAGTTTATGTTTCAGAAGCCTACTCCCTTGGCTCAATGTATCAAAACAATTTGCTTTGAATAATTTGTTAGTCCAAAAATGTTTGCAAAGAATTCTAATTTGTCTAAAAGAACCCTTTGGTAATAAAAGAGTCATTTTTGCATCCGCATCGCATATCATGCATCATATGCATCATTCATCGGTCACAAAAAACTTCCAAGTGCTCATTGCCTCCTGGTTCTTCTGCCGCAGAGTGAAAAGTGGCTCGTGCTCGAAGGACTGATCAACCTACCAGAGTACATCAGACCAGACAGTACAGAAGGAGAAATCAAGTAGCTATGGAAGAAGAGAATGCACAGCTCCGTACTGAACTAGCCTCCGTGAGGGAAGAGTTAGCCAAAGCTCTCGACGCCATGACCGCTCTGTTAGCCGCTCAAGAACAGCCAGCCTCGTCTGCTCCAGAGACCACTGAGGCAATTCCGATATCAACTCTCGATAGCCGTTTCATCATGCCAAGAGGATTCCCGTATGGACTCCCACCTTATTTCGCTCCCAATACTGCAGCTGGGGTTTCGAGAACCGCAACTTCAGGTGCCGCTAATGTGGGTCAAACACCACCACCAGATTTCACATCTCTTCACACTACCTTGCCTCAGTCAACAGTCTTGTATTGGGAACTATGGAAGAAAAAATGGAAGAGCTTGCCAGAGAACTCCGCCGCGAAATCAAGGCCAACCGTGGGAGCAGTGACCTCGTCCGAACCCACGATCTTTGTTTGGTGCCAAGGGTGGATGTTCCCAAGAAATTCAAAGTCCCGGATTTTGACCGCTACAACGGGCTGACTTGCCCCCAGAACCATATTATCAAATACGTCCGGAAGATGGCTAACCATGCAGACAATGATTCACTTATGATCCACTACTTCCAGGACAGTCTAATGGAAGATGCCGCGGAGTGGTATACCGGTTTGAGCAAGGATGATATCCGCACTTTTGATGATCTAGCTACTGCTTTCAAGAACCACTATGGGTTTAACACCAGGCTCAAGCCGAACAGGGAATTCCTCCGGTCTCTTTCTCAGAAGAAGGACGAAAGCTTTCGCGAATACGCACAGAGGTGGAGAGGGGCAGCTGCCCGTATCACCCCCGCCTTAGACGAGGAAGAAATGACTCAAACGTTCTTGAAGACCCTAAAGAAAGATTATGTTGAGAGAATGATCGTTGCTGCCCCAAGCAATTTCTCTGAGATGGTCACTATGGGTACCCGCTTGGAGGAAGCCGTCCGAGAAGGGATTATCGTGTTTGAGAAGGGCGAATCTTCGAATGCACCGAAGAAGTACGGCAACGGTCACCATAAGAAAAAGGAATCAGAGGTTGGGATGGTGTCTGCCGGAACCAATCAATCTGCCACTGCCGCCCCTGTCAATGCTACACAATTGCCTCAACCGTATCAGTACCTACAGTATGCCCAGCATCCGTTCTATCCGCCGTTCTACCATCAATACCCTCCACTACCGGGCCAGCCTCAGGTCCCTGTTAATGCCATTGCCCAGCAGATGCAACAACAACCATTAGCCCAGCAACAACAACAACAAGGTCCTCAATCTAGACCATCTTTCCCGCCGATCCCAATGGCGTACGCTGAACTACTCCCAACTCTGTTACATAAGGGGTATTGCACCACTAGGCCTGGCAAGCCTCCGCCAAACCCATTGCCTCCTAGGTTCCGCTCCGATCTCAGATGTGATTTCCACCAAGGCGCCCTAGGTCATGACGTAGAAGGTTGCTACGCTCTGAAATACATTGTGAAGAAGTTAATCGACCAGGGAAAGCTGTCCTTTGAAAACAATGTCCCACATGTGCTTGACAATCCACTCCCCAACCATGCCGCTGTAAATATGATCGAAGTATGTGAAGAAATCCCTCGTCTCAGTGTCCATAATGTTGCTACACCCCTGGTGCCACTACATCTCAAGCTATGCCGAGCTGCTTTGTTCAGCCACGACCACGCCGCCTGCTGTGGATGTCTTCAGAACCCCATGGGTTGCAGCGTAGTTCAGACTGATGTTCAAAGATTGATGAATGACAACTATTTGACTACCAGTGATGTTTGCATGATAGTGCCGATCTTCCATGATACTCCAGTCAGGAGCGCCCCCGTCCAGAGGGATGTTGAGCCGTTGGTCATACGGTTGCCTGGTCCAGTGCCATATACTTCTGCGAAAGCCATCCCGTACAAGTACAGTGCAACTATGTTGGAAAACGGAAAAGAAGTGCCTTTAGTGTCCGCAAGCGCAGTGGGCAGTATCGCTGAAGTGACAGCTTTGAGGAGCGGCAAGGTCCGACCGCTTTTGTTCCAGAAAAAAGACGATGTGCAAGTTACAATCCCTGCTGATAAGACTACTCCATTGACGATCCCTCCTGTCGTTGAAAATGCCGGCCGTCCAGGCCAATCCATTGAAGATTCCAATCTGGATGAGATTTTGAGGATAATCAAGAAAAGCGATTATAAGATCGTTGATCAACTGCTACAGACTCCTTCGAAGATATCCATCTTGGCCCTACTCCTCAGTTCAGAGGCTCACAGGAATGTGTTATTGAAAGTGTTGGAACAAGCCTATGTTGACCACGAAGTTACAGAAGACCAATTTGGTGGGATAGTAGCTAACATCACTGCTTGCAGTAACCTTTGGTTTGGTGAAGATGAGCTTCCAGAGGCGGGGAAGCGCCACAACTTGGCGCTGCATATTTCCATGAACTGCAAAACCGATATGTTGTCCAACGTGCTGGTAGACACCGGGTCGTCGCTGAATGTGATGCCTAAGTCGACTTTGGATCAGTTGAGTTGCCGAGGAGTTCCCTTGAGAAGGAGTACTTTTTAGTCAAGGCTTTCGATGGTTCCCGTAAAAATGTGCTCGGAGAAGTAGATCTCCCCATGACTATTGGTCCTGAAACATTCATGATTACTTTCCAGGTTATGGACATAGATGCCTCTTACAGTTGCCTGCTCGGGAGACCGTGGATACACGAGGCTGGGGCAGTCACTTCTACCCTCCATCAGAAGTTAAAGTTCGTAAGGAATGGTAAGCTGGTGACAGTGCATGGAGAAGAAGCCTATCTGGTCAGTCAGTTATCATCCTTCTCTTGTATCGAAGCTAAGTCTGCCGAAGGAACTGCATTCCAGGGTTTGACCATCGAAGGTGCGGAGCCCAAGAGAGCTAGTGCTGCCATGGCTTCATTAAAGGATGCGCAGAGAGCCGTTCAGAAGGGTCAGGCCGCTGGTTGGGGCCAATTGATACAGCTGCAGGACAACAAACACAAAGAGGGTCTCGGTTTCTCTCCGATGTCAGGCGTGTCGACTGGAACGTTCCGTAGTGCTGGATTTACCAATACAATTCTTGATGGTGCTGCTGAAAGAGGGGTCAGACCCGCATTTGTGATACCAGGAGGCATTGCAAAGAACTGGAATGTTATCAATCTCCCTGTGTTTGTGCATGATTCTAAGTAATATGTCTTGTTGTTTAGGCTTTATTTTCAAAATAACAATCCTTCCGCCTTGCCCGAGGTGGAAGTGACTCTTTTGTAAAGGGCATGTTTATTCCGACATCACCATTATCAATAAAAGACGTCGTTTCTTTCACGACTCTTTTTCTTTCTTTAATGCTTTTCCCTTGGAAATAATGGTAATGCCAGAAAAAACCAAAGCGTCCGCATTTTCTTATTAATTTTAAAGATCTGCATGAAAATCATTTTCTAAAAAAATCATCCAATCATGTCACGCAGATCGAACCACAATGAGCCCGTTGAACACAGTAATTCTATGCTTCTCCAAACTGTTGAATCCCCAGTATTCGAGACCGAAGATGAGGATAGTGATGACATACCAGATGAGATTGCCCGATTGCTCGAGCAAGAAGAGAAAACCATTCGGCCTCACCAGGAGGAGATCGAGCTAATCAACTTGGGTACTGAGGATAACAAAAGAGAGATCAAAGTCGGTGCCGCATTGGAGGAAGGGGTCAAGAAGAGGATCTTTCAGCTTCTCCGCGAGTACTCGGACATTTTTGCATGGTCGTATGAAGACATGCCAGGTTTGGATCCTCAGATTGTGGAACATCGGATACCGACAAAACCGGACTGTCCTCCTGTCAGGCAAAAGTTGAGACGGACTCGGCCGGACATGGCTCTGAAGATCAAAGCGGAAGTGCAGAAATAGATCGATGCGGGTTTTCTCATGACAGTTGAATATCCCGAGTGGGTTGCTAACATTGTGCCAGTGCCAAAGAAAGATGGTAAGGTTCGGATGTGTGTTGACTACAGAGATTTGAACAGAGCAAGCTTGAAAGACAATTTTCCACTGCCTCACATCGATGTGCTTGTTGACAATACTGCCCAGTGCAAGGTGTTCTCCTTCATGGACGGTTTTTCGGGCTATAACCAAATCAAAATGTCGCCCAAGGACAGGGAGAAGACGTCGTTCATCACTCCGTGGGGGACTTTCTGTTGTAAAGCGATGCCGTTCGGTCTAATAAATGCTGGTGCTACTTACCAAAGGGGGATGACCACTCTGTTCCATGACATGATTCACAAGGAGGTTGAAGTGTATGTAGATGACATGATTGTCAAGTCTAGCGATGAAGAACAACACGTCGAATACTTGGCTAAAATGTTTGAAAGGTTGAGGAAGTACAAACTCCGGCTGAACCCAAACAAGTGTACATTCGGTGTTAGGTCTGGGAAGTTGTTAGGCTTCATTGTCAGCCAGAAGGGCATTGAAGTAGATCCAGACAAAGTCCGGGCCATCCGCGAGATGCCGGCCCCGCAAACTGAGAAGCAGGTCAGAGGGTCCCTCGGGCGTTTGAACTACATTTCCCGATTTATATCCCACATGACTGCGACCTGCGGGCCGATTTTCAAGTTGCTCAGGAAAAATCAACCTGTGGTATGGAATGATGAATGCCAAGAAGCCTTCGACAACATCAAGAGTTATTTGCTAGAGCCTCCTATCCTCGTTCCGCCGGTGGAAGGAAGGCCATTGATCATGTATCTGTCAGTGTTGGATGAGTCCATGGGGTGCGTGCTCGGTCAGCAAGATGAGACTGGAAAGAAAGAGCATGCAATCTACTATTTGAGCAAGAAATTTACCGATTGTGAGACTCGGTACACAATGCTCGAGAAGACCTGTTGTGCTTTGGCCTGGGCTGCCAAACGCCTGCGTCATTACTTGATGAATCATACGACTTGGTTGGTATCCCGCATGGATCCAATCAAGTACATCTTTGAGAAACCGGCTGTCACTGGAAAAATCGCACGTTGGCAAATGTTACTGTCAGAGTACGACATCGTGTTTAAAGCTCAGAAGGCCATTAGAGGGAGTATCCTGGCTGACCATCTCGCTTGCCAACCGCTTGATGATTATCAACCTCTGAAGTTCGATTTCCCCGACGAAGAGGTCATGTTTTTGAAATCAAGAGACTGTGAAGAACCACTAATCGGTGAAGGTCCGGACCCCGATAGCAAGTGGGGATTGGTCTTTGATGGTGCTGTTAATGCCTATGGCCGAGGAATTGGCGCAGTAATTGTGGCTCCGCAGGGGCATCACATCCCTTTCACAGCCCGGATTGTGTTTGAGTGCACCAACAACGTGGCCGAGTATGAGGCGTGCATCCTGGGAATTGAAGAAGCCATCGATATGAGAATCAAACATCTCGACATCTATGGAGACTCTGCGCTAGTCATCAACCAGATAAAGGGAGAATGGGAGACCCATCATGCTAACTTGATCCCTTACCGGGATTATGCAAGGCGTCTGTTGACGTATTTCACGAAAGTCGAGTTGCACCATATCCCCCGAGAGGAGAACCAAATGGCCGATGCACTCGCTACTTTATCTTCCATGCTTCAAGTAAACCATTGGAATCACGTGCCGATGATCAAAGTACAACGTTTAGACCGGCCCGCTCATGTGTTTACTGTCAGTGATGCAATCGTACAAACGGATTCAGGCGAGGTTGGCAACCAGCCCTGGTATTATGATATCAAACAATTTTTGCAAAGCCGTGAGTATCCGCCAGGTGCTTCCAACAAAGACAAGAAGACGTTGCGCAGGTTGGCTAGCAAGTTCCTGTTGGATGGTGACGTCCTGTACAAAAGGAATTTCGATATGGTGTTGTTAAGATGCGTTGATGAATGTGAGGCAGAACAGCTAATGCACGATGTGCACGATGGCACCTTTGGAACCCACGCATCGGGGCATGTTATGTCTAGGAAGCTGCTGAGAGCTGGTTACTACTGGATTACCATGGAGCGCGATTGCTATCAATATGCCAGGAAGTGCCACAAATGTCAAGTATATGCTGACAAGATTCACGTGCCACCGCACGCCCTCAATGTTATGTCTTCTCCGTGGCCTTTCTCTATGTGGGGCATTGATATGATTGGAAGAATTGAACCGAAAGCTTCAAACGGTCATCGTTTTATCCTAGTAGCAATCGATTATTTCACCAAATGGGTCGAAGCTGCATCCTATGCCAACGTGACTAAGCAAGTGGTAGTCAAATTCATCAAAAACAATATCATCTGTCGGTACGGTGTCCCTAGCAAGATCATCACTGACAATGGTACCAACCTGAACAATGACATGGTGCAAGCCTTATGCGAGAAATTCAAGATTGAACACCACAATTCTTCTCCTTACAGACCTCAGATGAATGGTGCAGTTGAGGCCGCTAATAAGAACATTAAGAAGATTGTGCAAAAGATGGTAACAACATACAAAGACTGGCATGAGATGTTGCCCTATGCTCTACACGGCTACCGCACTACAGTACGTAGTTCAACCGGGGCAACGCCTTTTTCTCTTGTATACGGCATGGAAGCAGTCCTCCCGTTGGAAGTAGAGATTCCATCTCTCCGTGTGATTATGGAAGCCAAGTTGTCTGAGGCTGAATGGTGCCAGAGTCGGTACGACCAGTTGAATTTGATTGAGGAAAGACGACTGGATGCTTTGGCTCACGGTCGGATGTATCAGACAAGGATGAAAGCTGCTTTTGACAAGAAAGTCCGTCCTCGGATGTTCAAGGAAGGTGAACTCGTGTTGAAAAGAAAAATGAGTCAGCTACCCGACCCAAGGGGCAAGTGGACGCCTAACTATGAGGGACCTTATGTTGTCAAGAAGGCTTTCTCTGGCGGTGCTTTGATTCTCACTCACATGGATGGTGTAGAACTTCCGAATCCTGTGAATGCCGATATAGTCAAAAAATACTTTGTCTAGATATGAAAAGAACAGCGTGGTAGGTCGAAAACCCGAAAGGGCGGCCTAGGCAAAAATGCGCTTCCCGGTGGATCGAAAACCCGAAAGGGCGGTCCAGGCAAAATAAGGGACAAGAAACAAAAATGTAAAAAGCTCGCTGAGATTACATGTAACTCAGGCAAAAATGAGCGTCTCGATGAGCCGAAAACCCGAAAGGGCGGTTCATGCAAAAGTGAGATTGAAATAAAAAGACAATTGACTATATCTGGCAAATTACCATTCCCCTTGGGACCTTTTCAATTGATGTTTGACTGTTCTCGTCCGAGGTTCCGACGCCTGTGGGTTCAAGAGTTTCAGATGCCATAGCAGTTACTGTGTTCAATGTACCACCAACCAATAAAATTACCATTTTCCAAGCTTTGTAAATCCGTGGGGCCGCGCTTTTGGCCGACTACCACCCTTATACATTGATTTGAGCCTATGCTTTTGTTTGGCACTCATTTCCTATTCTATTTTCAAAGCTTTGTACAAAAGATTTCTTCTATTTTAATAATGATGTGTCTAGAATAAACATTCTGAAAACTGAAAATTTTAAGTATTTTGAAAACAAACCTGAACAGCTAGGTACATTCAAATGAACATGCATGAACAAATCTACATTGATATCAATTCCAATTCAAGTTGCTAGCAAGCCTTCCTCCCAGTTACGGTCTGTGGTCAATGGCAAGAATGAAAAAATAGAATGAAAAGCATGAAAAATAAATATGCTCGCTAAGTCGAAAACCCGAAAGGGCGGCTTAGGCAAAAATGAGCACCCCGATGGATTGACAACCTTTAAAGGCAATTCAGGCAAAAACAGGGGCAATACAAAAAAAAAACTATTCCCCGGTGGGTCGAAAACCCGAAAGGGCGATCCAGGCAAAAATGGGATGATGAAAAATGAAAAATGAAATGAAAAAACAAATATGCAAAAGCATTGACCACAGATGCGATGTCCAAAGCACTTACGTGACCGTTCCGACGAGCAGCAATACCATTCACAATTTTACAGCTTCCTGCCTTCAACATTGGTCTCGATGTATCTTCAAACGACGGCCTCCCCAGAAGGGGAACTTTTGCGAATACATGTCCGAGCGCGGGCCATTACGTGCCCAATATTCCAGTATTCCGTCTGTCTCTGCGAAATTGTGCCTACAAATTGCCAATCATCATGCATTCCAAAGCATTCATACATGCATAATCATGCATCCTACACGTTCATGCATTTGGTGAAACTGTTATGCTATTCATACGCATCTGTATTCTCAATTCCTATGTTAATTTCAATCAAAATCAATCCTGTCAACTTTCAAATTTCTTCTGCCAACAATAAATGTCTACTGTCACGCCAATTTCAGGGTTCAACAGTCTTGTCAACATTCCTGTCAAATTCAAGCTCCTGCAGTTATGTCAATCAAATTCAATTCTTTTTTCAAATACAATTTGTTTCTTTTAACGGCCAAGTGGCTAGTTCGCACCCAAGAACAGCTTGTACCTATCCTTTTGATATCCGCCGAGCGGCTAGTTCAGATCCAAGAACAGCTCGTGCTTTCTATTTTTTCCTGTCAGCCAAGTAACTAGTTCAAATACAAGAACGGCTTGTGCTTTCTACCTTGTTTTCTTTCAGCCAAGTGACTAGTTCGTGTCCAAGAGCAGCTTGTGCTTTCTATGTTTTCTTTCAGCCAAGTAACCAGCTCAAATACAAGAGCAGCTTGCGCCCTTTGTTGTCAATATTCCCGGTCAAGTGGCCAGTTCGCATCAAAGAACAGCTTGTACCTGTCAATTTGCTTCCGAGTCTCCCCAGTGAGTCTTGTTATCGGCTATTCTGTTAATGTCAATCAGTCCCGCAATGGATACGACATACTCTGCTTTTTGCTATTCTGTCAATGTCTACCAATCCCGCAATGGATACGACATATTCTGTTAAAATCAATTCTCAGTTTGTCTTGCATTCATAACACAAATGTTGCATGGCATACATAGCATTTACAAATGTATTTTTACGCCCAAAATCAGTGCAAACGTCGATATTTAAGTATCTCCGTCATGTCAAGCCAAAGACTCCGTCTCTTGACTCTCCAAACGAAGAAACTTAAATAGGGGCAGCTGTTATACCCTCATTTTGGACCTAAAAATACTTACTCAAATTCCTCTGTTATTTTCCAATGCTTTCAAATCCACCGTGTTTTCTACTGTGCTTCAACTGCATGCATTACTATTTCAGTCTTTTGAATTTTTGCATAAAATCATACAAAAGGGCATTTTGGTCATTTCCTACAAAGGAACCCATTTTCAGTCCCTGCAGTTTGTCCCTGAGTCTCTTCAACTGGTTTGCGTAAATCTTTAATCAAATTTGTACCAAAACCATCTAGTTTGCATCTGAGTCAGTTTGAGTCGTTTTTGCCCCAAGGCATTTTAGTCTTTTCACATTATTCAAATTTTGGGCAGAGAGGTATTTTAAAATACCTCATTTTGGTAGTTTGTTCGTTTTAGTCCATTTTGTCAATTTTAAACGTCTCACTGTACGTTGTTTTCAAATTACATTTTACCAATTTTATTATTTTACATTTTTAGCCCTAATAACTTTCAAAATTGCAATTTAGTCCAATCTTTTCTTTTTACTTTTATTTTTGCAGTTTAGTCCCATTTCTTTTAAAAAACAGTCACTTTTTTTCTCAATTCTTTTAAAAAAGGGAACGGTCCATTTTTTTTTATTTACAAAAAGGTCCCAAATTTTACATATTTGCAGATTGGTCCCCAGGGTCAAGAAGAAGCCAATTCAGTCCAAAAAGCCACGCAAGCAGTTCCCAGTCCACGTGGCAAAAGCTCATTGGCCCACAGTCCACATGTCAGCCTATATAAGGCACACAGTGTCAGAAATTCACAACAGAGATACAGGATCAGAGCCACATCATCACAAACAGATCACAATTTTCTCTCTCATGTTAGTTAGATCAAAAGCCATAACAGAATTCAGTTAGAAAGAAGAACTTCAAGCTCTCAGAGATTCAACAATGGTGAATCTTCATCATTGAGCCATTTCTCCCTGCAATTCCAACGCGAATTCACTGCTAGGGGCAGCAAACTCAAGCGTGATCACAGAGACGCATCAGAGAAGAAGAGGGAAAGAAATTCAAGGTTCCGAACCGGTTCAGAGAAGAAAAAGAAGAGAAAGCGCAGAACTGAATCAGAGAAGAAGAGGAAAGCTACTGGTTAACCTTGGAATTGAATCAGGAACTAACGGAACCGAAGAAAGCTCAAGGAATTCCAAAGATTCAGATCAAATCCCCAGGAAAACTGCAGGTAAACGTTCAATCCCAACATCTACATATCATAATCGCAATAACAAGGAGAAGCTGATATGAATCCTTGAATTTCAAACGGTTTCGATTCGTAAACTCACGAAACCCTAAAAATGGTGAAAGTTATGAACAAACCTTAAAGATTCAAGGCGAGTTTGAATCGTCAAGAATCTGAGAGGATTCATGGACGTTCGAACAAGCAAGACAAGAGGAGATGACGAATCGGAACCGTATACGAACATCAACAAGGATTCACATCAAACTTGTAATTTCACGAAGCTTTTGTTTGATTTTTGTGATTAGAACAACGAAATGGGACGTTTAAGCATGATTAGAGATGAATTTGAGCAAGTTTTGAGAGATTAGGGTTCGTGTTCATTGTTCTTGAGGGAGTGGGAGAAAACGGCGAGGAAGAGAGAACGAGAGAGGGGAAAGAATGAAGCTGAACCGGGTTTTAACCCTTATATGCGAGTGTTTGAACCGGGTCGGGTTCAAACCGACCCATGTCTTGTGCCTTGGCCACCTTTAGATCTAGGTTTGAGTTAATCCGGATCAATCTAACGCCTCTGAGGCATCCAGTTTGATCCGGATCCGTGTAGGATGGGTGCCAGCCAGTTGGGTTTGGGCTTTAGGCCATTTTCTTACGTTTTTGTTCTTGCTTGCTATGCACACCTCTGATCTTGCTACTTGAACCCATACGCATGTTAATTTTCTTGCAAAAATCCTGAAAAAAATTACTATATGTTTCTTGATATATTTTCAACCGTTTTGTGATAATTTCACATTTTAAAGTGGATAAAAAGCATGTGCGCTAATTTTTATTGGATTTACATGTTTTGATGCCTTTTTGCGGATTTTCTTGCGCTATTTTGGATCCAATTCTTGCTCTATGGCGTTGATGTTTGATATGTGATTTTTGTGATGTGTTCATCTCTGAATTCATGCTGTTTCTACATTCTTGCATGCCTAATTGTTAATTCCTTGGTTTTCAAACTCAATGGATCCTTTCTTGCTTTACAAATTAATTCCTAGTCCTCTAGTTCAAGTGCTCGATAATTTTACAAGTTGCTTGCAATCCACAATGCCACAATCTTGTTTGTTAATTTCTCTTTGCAAGATTAATTGAAAGCCTCTCTTTGGTCAAGTTTAGTTGTTAATTTTGAGATGTAATTTGTTGTTGAAATGTGTTGATTTTAGGGTTTAAGTGTGACTCATAATTTCTCTTTGGTTCTTGAAATGCTTTCTTTGAAAAAGAGGTGCTGTTTTGGGTAAAGGTTATAGGTTATGGGATTTAGTTTAGGTTTTAGGTCTTAGTGTAGTATCATTTGCATCATTTTTGGTATTTGTTCTTTTGCAATTTGCTTAATGTTTTTAGTTGTGTTCACTTCGTTTTTTTTATCGGTTTGGTGTCTTGTTAGTAAATTTCATATCCTATGCATTGCTACTCATGCTACCATTTCTCATTTCATTACTAACCATTTTGTTCTATGTCTCATGCACATTGCAAGCATTGCTTCACTCTCATTTGTTTTTCTTCCTTAACTTCTTCATGCAATTTCCATTGATTCATGTAATATTCTAGGCTTAGTTTACTTTCTTTACTTTCATGCAAGACTATAGAATGTAAAATAGGACCCGATGTAAAAGACTATGGACTATGATGATGTACACCGACACATGCACCGACACACGCACACACGTTGTATGTTCATCGCTAGGTGTATGTTTAGGATACGCGGCACTTAGAAAAATCAATCTTTTGAAAAACAAATAACTTCCATCACTTCAAATCTTTTTCAAACAAACCTCGGAGTCAAAACTCCGAAGGATTTTCCCTTTATTTTCTTAATCAAATCAAAAATACGATTAATTCTCAACTTTAACTGTTTTTTCATTAACAATTGAATCAACCAAATGCTTTCTTTTTCAATTCTAATGCCTATACGGCCTCCTTTCCCTTCTTCAAAATCTTTCTCAAAATTTAAAAAAAAAAAAAAAATTGAACAAACTCACAAAAACCTTTTGGAAGAGAACTACATGGAATTTTGATCCCTTAAAAGGGTATGTAGGCAAGAGACTCAAAATCTCTCCAAGTCCAATAAAATAAAATCCCATCTTCTCCCTCTCATTCTTAAAACCAATCTTTTTTACAAGTAGCAATAAAAGTAAAGCATAAACGTAAAGCGTAGTAAAACGGTTCCTATAGGATACTATAGTCATTGCGGGTGCCTAACACCTTCCCGTAATGAAATCAGCCCCGAACTTAGGATTTCTAAGGTTTTCTCGATTTTACCTTCCCCAAAAAAAATAGAGACATCAATGATCGAAAGGTTCAAATCCGATTAATGATTTGACACCCGAAAATCGCGATGACAGAAATGGCGACTTCACTAGGGATTATAGGGCTACGCCTAGTTTTTCACGCTTTATATTTACGCTTTGCTTTATTGTTACATGTAAATTCTTTCTTGTGTACGCGTGGGGTGAGGATATCAAAAGCCCTATACCCGGGCTGAGTGAACTTAAGATTAGGGGAGATATAATCGACAATCCATTCCGAGGGTTGCCTCGTGCATTGGATTACGCGATCAATCTCACATAGCTGAGGCATTTTGGAGGTGATGTTGTCGGCGTGTGTTGTCATGCTTAGGCACTTTACTTCCAATTGACCGATGAAGGCTATGAACCGTAGTTACCAAACCCATCCTTGGCCTTTCTTAGGACGTAGTGCGGTGGCTAAACCGAGCGTTGTCTCGAAATTTAGTCGTCACGCGATGCTACACCCAAACTAGACCTTCTTACGGATAATCATGGACAAGCGTTGCTTTGTACTACCATGATATGCGCGAGAGAGGTTGTGGTTTGGGAACTTTGTAGAACCTTGGTCACTATTATCAAAAGCCTTAGTTTCACTGGACACCGTGTCCACTTGTTACCTTAGCCCACCATTATTTAAATCATGCATACATGCATTCATGCATAAAATTTCTACATGCATTTATCAAAGGGTATAAACAAACTAAAATTCTTTGCAAATGTAATCAGGCATGAAGAGGACTAAGTCTTACAAGTTCAAAGAAATTGATTTGGCTAGCCTAAGGGAGTTGGCACTCAAGGTTAAGAATCCGACTGGGTTTCGTCTCCGATACGGTGGTTTGCTTGGTATTCTCCGGACTAATGTAGAAGAGAAGCTGGTGCACACTCTGGTGCAATTCTATGACCCGGTTTTCCGTTGTTTCACTTTCCCGGATTTTCAGTTGGTTCCTACGCTTGAGGCTTATTCTTGTTTATTGGGTCTACCTATAGCTGAGAGGGTACCATTCACGGGCCCGGGGCCTTCTCTTACTCCTCTGGTTATTGCTAAGGATCTTTATCTCAAGACTTCCGAGGTGTCTAAGAATCTTATCACGAAATCTCACATTCAGGGGTTCACTTCGAAGTATTTACTTGAGCGGGCTAATCTCGAATCTACTTGTCAGGACACTCTGGAGGCTTTTCTTGCATTACTCATCTATGGGCTCGTTCTTTTTCCGAATCTCGACAACTTTGTGGACATGAATGCTATTGAGATCTTCCATTCCAGGAATCCGGTACCTACTTTGTTAGCTGACACATACCATGCCATTCATGATCGGACCCTCAAAGGCCGTGGGTTTATTCTTTGCTGCATACCTCTTCTTTATAGGTGGTTTATTTCTCACCTCCCGAGTTCTTTCCATGCCAACACGGAGAATTGGTCTTATTCGCAGCGGATTATGGCTCTTACTCCCGACAAGGTGGTTTGGATTACTCCAGCGGCTCGAGTCAAGGAGATTATCACCGGTTGTGGGGATTTCCCCAACGTACCTCTTCTCGGTACCCGGGGAGGAATCAACTACAACCCCGAGTTAGCCATGAGACAGTTTGGCTTCCCTATGAGAGCGAAGCCCATCAACCTTGCTACATCTCAGGAGTTCTTCTACTATTCCAATGCTCCCACCGGGCAAAGGAAAGCTTTTGCAGATGCTTGGTCCAAAGTTCGTAGGAAAGATGTGAAGCATTTGGGTGTGAGATCCGGTATTGCTCATGAAGCCTATACGCAGTGGGTGATAGACCGAGCTGAGGAGATTGGCATGCCTTACCCCGCTATGAGACATGTGTCTGCGTCTATTCCGTCTAGACCATTACCATTGCTTCCCACGACTCAGGAGATGTATCAGGAGCATCTAGCTATGGAGAGTGCGGAGAAGCGAACATGGAAAGCCCGTTACAGTGAGGCTGAGAACTTAATCATGACTTTGGATGGTAGAGACGAGCAGAAGGATCATGAGAACCGAATGCTGAAGAAGGAACTAGCCAGAGTTAGGAAGGAGCTTGAGGAGAAGGATGATCTATTGAGGAGAGACTCCAGGAGAGTCAGAGGTCGTCGAGATTTCTTCGCCAGTTATTGTGGTTCAGTTTCAGACTCAGATTCCGAATACTACCCAGTCACTCCTTAGCTCTGGATAATATGATTGCTATTTTGTTGCTTGCTCAAGTTTATGTTTCAGAAGCCTACTCCCTTGGCTCAATGTATCAAAACAATTTGCTTTGAATAATTTGTTAGTCCAAAAATGTTTGCAAAGAATTCTAATTTGTCTTAAAGAACCCTTTGGTAATAAAAGAGTCATTTTTGCATCCGCATCGCATATCATGCATAATATGCATCATTCATCGGTCACAAAAAACTTCCAAGTGCTCATTGCCTCCTGGTTCTTCTGCCGCAGAGTGAAAAGTGGCTCGTGCTCGAAGGACTGATCAACCTACCAGAGTACATCAGACCAGACAGTACAGAAGGAGAAATCAAGTAGCTATGGAAGAAGAGAATGCACAGCTCCGTACTGAACTAGCCTCCGTGAGGGAAGAGTTAGCCAAAGCTCTCGACGCCATGACCGCTCTGTTAGCCGCTCAAGAACAGCCAGCCTCGTCTGCTCCAGAGACCACTGAGGCAATTCCGATATCAACTCTCGATAGCCGTTTCATCATGCCAAGAGGATTCCCGTATGGACTCCCACCTTATTTCGCTCCCAATACTGCAGCTGGGGTTTCGAGAACCGCAACTTCAGGTGCCGCTAATGTGGGTCAAACACCACCACCAGATTTCACATCTCTTCACACTACCTTGCCTCAGTCAACAGTCTTCACAGTGCCGATTGTGCACCCTACGCCTCAGGACGCCAATGCTGATGATCACCGTGGAAAAACCCCTGTATTGGGAACTATGGAAGAAAAAATGGAAGAGCTTGCCAGAGAACTCCGCCGCGAAATCAAGGCCAACCGTGGGAGCAGTGACCTCGTCCGAACCCACGATCTTTGTTTGGTGCCAAGGGTGGATGTTCCCAAGAAATTCAAAGTCCCGGATTTTGACCGCTACAACGGGCTGACTTGCCCCCAGAACCATATTATCAAATACGTCCGGAAGATGGCTAACCATGCAGACAATGATTCACTTATGATCCACTGCTTCCAGGACAGTCTAATGGAAGATGCCGCGGAGTGGTATACCGGTTTGAGCAAGGATGATATCCGCACTTTTGATGATCTAGCTACTGCTTTCAAGAACCACTATGGGTTTAACACCAGGCTCAAGCCGAACAGGGAATTCCTCCGGTCTCTTTCTCAGAAGAAGGACGAAAGCTTTCGCGAATACGCACAGAGGTGGAGAGGGGCAGCTGCCCGTATCACCCCCGCCTTAGACGAGGAAGAAATGACTCAAACGTTCTTGAAGACCCTAAAGAAAGATTATGTTGAGAGAATGATCGTTGCTGCCCCAAGCAACTTCTCTGAGATGGTCACTATGGGTACCCGCTTGGAGGAAGCCGTCCGAGAAGGGATTATCGTGTTTGAGAAGGGCGAATCTTCGAATGCACCGAAGAAGTACGGCAACGGTCACCATAAGAAAAAGGAATCAGAGGTTGGGATGGTGTCTGCCGGAACCAATCAATCTGCCACTGCCGCCCCTGTCAATGCTACACAATTGCCTCAACCGTATCAGTACCTACAGTATGCCCAGCATCCGTTCTATCCGCCGTTCTACCATCAATACCCTCCACTACCGGGCCAGCCTCAGGTCCCTGTTAATGCCATTGCCCAGCAGATGCAACAACAACCATTAGCCCAGCAACAACAACAACAAGGTCCTCAATCTAGACCATCTTTCCCGCCGATCCCAATGGCGTACGCTGAACTACTCCCAACTCTGTTACATAAGGGGTATTGCACCACTAGGCCTGGCAAGCCTCCGCCAAACCCATTGCCTCCTAGGTTCCGCTCCGATCTCAGATGTGATTTCCACCAAGGCGCCCTAGGTCATGACGTAGAAGGTTGCTATGCTCTGAAATACATTGTGAAGAAGTTAATCGACCAGGGAAAGCTGTCCTTTGAAAACAATGTCCCACATGTGCTTGACAATCCACTCCCCAACCATGCCGCTGTAAATATGATCGAAGTATGTGAAGAAATCCCTCGTCTCAGTGTCCATAATGTTGCTACACCCCTGGTGCCACTACATGTCAAGCTATGCCGAGCTGCTTTGTTCAGCCACGACCACGCCGCCTGCTGTGGATGTCTTCAGAACCCCATGGGTTGCAGCGTAGTTCAGACTGATGTTCAAAGATTGATGAATGACAACTATTTGACTACCAGTGATGTTTGCATGATAGTGCCGATCTTCCATGATACTCCAGTCAGGAGCGCGCCCGTCCAGAGGGATGTTGAGCCGTTGGTCATACGGTTGCCTGGTCCAGTGCCATATGCTTCTGCGAAAGCCATCCCGTACAAGTACAGTGCAACTATGTTGGAAAACGGAAAAGAAGTGCCTTTAGTGTCCGCAAGCGCAGTGGGCA
The DNA here is from genome assembly GCA_958299785.1 of Medicago lupulina. Taxonomy (NCBI): domain Eukaryota; kingdom Viridiplantae; phylum Streptophyta; class Magnoliopsida; order Fabales; family Fabaceae; genus Medicago; species Medicago lupulina. The sequence goes on along the minus strand of OY283146.1, from coordinate 9,277,583 downwards.
GTATCGCTGAAGTGACAGCTTTGAGGAGCGGCAAGGTCCGACCGCTTTTGTTCCAGAAAAAAGACGATGTGCAAGTTACAATCCCTGCTGATAAGACTACTCCATTGACGATCCCTCCTGTCGTTGAAAATGCCGGCCGTCCAGGCCAATCCATTGAAGATTCCAATCTGGATGAGATTTTGAGGATAATCAAGAAAAGCGATTATAAGATCGTTGATCAACTGCTACAGACTCCTTCGAAGATATCTATCTTGGCCCTACTCCTCAGTTCAGAGGCTCACAGGAATGTATTATTGAAAGTGTTGGAACAAGCCTATGTTGACCACGAAGTTACAGAAGACCAATTTGGTGGGATAGTAGCTAACATCACTGCTTGCAGTAACCTTTGGTTTGGTGAAGATGAGCTTCCAGAGGCGGGGAAGCGCCACAACTTGGCGCTGCATATTTCCATGAACTGCAAAACCGATATGTTGTCCAACGTGCTGGTAGACACCGGGTCGTCGCTGAATGTGATGCCTAAGTCGACTTTGGATCAGTTGAGTTGCCGAGGAGTTCCCTTGAGAAGGAGTACTTTTTTAGTCAAGGCTTTCGATGGTTCCCGTAAAAATGTGCTCGGAGAAGTAGATCTCCCCATGACTATTGGTCCTGAAACATTCATGATTACTTTCCAGGTTATGGACATAGATGCCTCTTACAGTTGCCTGCTCGGGAGACCGTGGATACACGAGGCTGGGGCAGTCACTTCTACCCTCCATCAGAAGTTAAAGTTCGTAAGGAATGGTAAGCTGGTGACAGTGCATGGAGAAGAAGCCTATCTGGTCAGTCAGTTATCATCCTTCTCTTGTATCGAAGCTAAGTCCGCCGAAGGAACTGCATTCCAGGGTTTGACCATCGAAGGTGCGGAGCCCAAGAGAGCTAGTGCTGCCATGGCTTCATTAAAGGATGCGCAGAGAGCCGTTCAGAAGGGTCAGGCCGCTGGTTGGGGCCAATTGATACAGCTGCAGGACAACAAACACAAAGAGGGTCTCGGTTTCTCTCCGATGTCAGGCGTGTCGACTGGAACGTTCCGTAGTGCTGGATTTACCAATACAATTCTTGATGGTGCTGCTGAAAGAGGGGTCAGACCCGCATTTGTGATACCAGGAGGCATTGCAAAGAACTGGAACGTTATCAATCTCCCTGTGTTTGTGCATGATTCTAAGTAATATGTCTTGCTGTTTAGGCTTTATTTTCAAAATAACAATCCTTCCGCCTTGCCCGAGGTGGAAGTGACTCTTTTGTAAAGGGCATGTTTGTTCCGACATCACCATTATCAATAAAAGACGTCGTTTCTTTCACGACTCTTTTTCTTTCTTTAATGCTTTTCCCTTGGAAATAATGGTAATGCCAGAAAAAACCAAAGCGTCCGCATTTTCTTATTAATTTTAAAGATCTGCATGAAAATCATTTTCTAAAAAAATCATCCAATCATGTCACGCAGATCGAACCACAATGAGCCCGTTGAACACAGTAATTCTATCAGAGTACGACATCGTGTTTAAAGCTCAGAAGGCCATTAGAGGGAGTATCCTGGCTGACCATCTCGCTTGCCAACCGCTTGATGATTATCAACCTCTGAAGTTTGATTTCCCCGACGAAGAGGTCATGTTTTTGAAATCAAGAGACTGTGAAGAACCACTAATCGGTGAAGGTCCGGACCCCGATAGCAAGTGGGGATTGGTCTTTGATGGTGCTGTTAATGCCTATGGCCGAGGAATTGGCGCAGTAATTGTGGCTCCGCAGGGGCATCACATCCCTTTCACAGCCCGGATTGTGTTTGAGTGCACCAACAACGTGGCCGAGTATGAGGCGTGCATCCTGGGAATTGAAGAAGCCATCGATATGAGAATCAAACATCTCGACATCTATGGAGACTCTGCGCTAGTCATCAACCAGATAAAGGGAGAATGGGAGACCCATCATGCTAACTTGATCCCTTACCGGGATTATGCAAGGCGTCTGTTGACGTATTTCACGAAAGTCGAGTTGCACCATATCCCCCGAGAGGAGAACCAAATGGTCGATGCACTCGCTACTTTATCTTCCATGCTTCAAGTAAACCATTGGAATCACGTGCCGATGATCAAAGTACAACGTTTAGACCGGCCCGCTCATGTGTTTACTGTCAGTGATGCAATCGTACAAACGGATTCAGGCGAGGTTGGCAACCAGCCCTGGTATTATGATATCAAACAATTTTTGCAAAGCCGTGAGTATCCGCCAGGTGCTTCCAACAAAGACAAGAAGACGTTGCGCAGGTTGGCTAGCAAGTTCCTGTTGGATGGTGACGTCCTGTACAAAAGGAATTTCGATATGGTGTTGTTAAGATGCGTTGATGAATGTGAGGCAGAACAGCTAATGCACGATGTGCACGATGGCACCTTTGGAACCCACGCATCGGGGCATGTTATGTCTAGGAAGCTGCTGAGAGCTGGTTACTACTGGATTACCATGGAGCGCGATTGCTATCAATATGCCAGGAAGTGCCACAAATGTCAAGTATATGCTGACAAGATTCACGTGCCACCGCACGCCCTCAATGTTATGTCTTCTCCGTGGCCTTTCTCTATGTGGGGCATTGATATGATTGGAAGAATTGAACCGAAAGCTTCAAACGGTCATCGTTTTATCCTAGTAGCAATCGATTATTTCACCAAATGGGTCGAAGCTGCATCCTATGCCAACGTGACTAAGCAAGTGGTAGTCAAATTCATCAAAAACAATATCATCTGTCGGTACGGTGTCCCTAGCAAGATCATCACTGACAATGGTACCAACCTGAACAATGACATGGTGCAAGCCTTATGCGAGAAATTCAAGATTGAACACCACAATTCTTCTCCTTACAGACCTCAGATGAATGGTGCAGTTGAGGCCGCTAATAAGAACATTAAGAAGATTGTGCAAAAGATGGTAACAACATACAAAGACTGGCATGAGATGTTGCCCTATGCTCTACACGGCTACCGCACTACAGTACGTAGTTCAACCGGGGCAACGCCTTTTTCTCTTGTATACGGCATGGAAGCAGTCCTCCCGTTGGAAGTAGAGATTCCATCTCTCCGTGTGATTATGGAAGCCAAGTTGTCTGAGGCTGAATGGTGCCAGAGTCGGTACGACCAGTTGAATTTGATTGAGGAAAGACGACTGGATGCTTTGGCTCACGGTCGGATGTATCAGACAAGGATGAAAGCTGCTTTTGACAAGAAAGTCCGTCCTCGGATGTTCAAGGAAGGTGAACTCGTGTTGAAAAGAAAAATGAGTCAGCTACCCGACCCAAGGGGCAAGTGGACGCCTAACTATGAGGGACCTTATGTTGTCAAGAAGGCTTTCTCTGGCGGTGCTTTGATTCTCACTCACATGGATGGTGTAGAACTTCCGAATCCTGTGAATGCCGATATAGTCAAAAAATACTTTGTCTAGATATGAAAAGAACAGCGTGGTAGGTCGAAAACCCGAAAGGGCGGCCTAGGCAAAAATGCGCTTCCCGGTGGATCGAAAACCCGAAAGGGCGGTCCAGGCAAAATAAGGGACAAGAAACAAAAATGTAAAAAGCTCGCTGAGATTACATGTAACTCAGGCAAAAATGAGCGTCTCGATGAGCCGAAAACCCGAAAGGGCGGTTCATGCAAAAGTGAGATTGAAATAAAAAGACAATTGACTATATCTGGCAAATTACCATTCCCCTTGGGACCTTTTCAATTGATGTTTGACTGTTCTCGTCCGAGGTTCCGACGCCTGTGGGTTCAAGAGTTTCAGATGCCATAGCAGTTACTGTGTTCAATGTACCACCAACCAATAAAATTACCATTTTCCAAGCTTTGTAAATCCGTGGGGCCGCGCTTTTGGCCGACTACCACCCTTATACATTGATTTGAGCCTATGCTTCTGTTTGGCACTCATTTCCTATTCTATTTTCAAAGCTTTGTACAAAAGATTTCTTCTATTTTAATAATGATGTGTCTGGAATAAACATTCTGAAAACTGAAAATTTTAAGTATTTTGAAAACAAACCTGAACAGCTAGGTACATTCAAATGAACATGCATGAACAAATCTACATTGATATCAATTCCAATTCAAGTTGCTAGCAAGCCTTCCTCCCAGTTACGGTCTGTGGTCAATGGCAAGAATGAAAAAATAGAATGAAAAGCATGAAAAATAAATATGCTCGCTAAGTCGAAAACCCGAAAGGGCGGCTTAGGCAAAAATGAGCACCCCGATGGATTGACAACCTTTAAAGGCAATTCAGGCAAAAACAGGGGCAATACAAAAAAAAAAACTATTCCCCGGTGGGTCGAAAACCCGAAAGGGCGATCCATGCAAAAATGGGATGATGAAAAATGAAAAATGAAATGAAAAAACAAATATGCAAAAGCATTGACCACAGATGCGATGTCCAAAGCACTTACGTGACCGTTCCGACGAGCAGCAATACCATTCACAATTTTACAGCTTCCTGCCTTCAACATTGGTCTCGATGTATCTTCAAACGACGGCCTCCCCAGAAGGGGAACTTTTGCGAATACATGTCCGAGCGCGGGCCATTACGTGCCCAATATTCCAGTATTCCGTCTGTCTCTGCGAAATTGTGCCTACAAATTGCCAATCATCATGCATTCCAAAACATTCATACATGCATAATCATGCATCCTACACGTTCATGCATTTGGTGAAACTGTTATGCTATTCATACGCATCTGTATTCTCAATTCCTATGTTAATTTCAATCAAAATCAATCCTGTCAACTTTCAAATTTCTTCTGCCAACAATAAATGTCTACTGTCACGCCAATTTCGGAGTTCAACAGTCTTGTCAACATTCCTGTCAAATTCAAGCTCCTGCAGTTATGTCAATCAAATTCAATTCTTTTTTCAAATACAATTTGTTTCTGTTAACGGCCAAGTGGCTAGTTCGCACCCAAGAACAGCTTGTACCTATCCTTTTGATATCCGCCGAGCGGCTAGTTCAGATCCAAGAACAGCTCGTGCTTTCTATTTTGCTTCCTGTCAGCCAAGTAACTAGTTCAAATACAAGAACGGCTTGTGCTTTCTACCTTGTTTTCTTTCAGCCAAGTGACTAGTTCGTGTCCAAGAACAGCTTGTGCTTTCTATGTTTTCTTTCAGCCAAGTAACCAGCTCAAATACAAGAGCAGCTTGCGCCCTTTGTTGTCAATATTCCCGGTCAAGTGGCCAGTTCGCAGCAAAGAACAGCTTGTACCTGTCAATTTGCTTCCGAGTCTCCCCAGTGAGTCTTGTTATCGGCTATTCTGTTAATGTCAATCAGTCCCGCAATGGATACGACATACTCTGCTTTTTGCTATTCTGTCAATGTCTACCAATCCCGCAATGGATACGACATATTCTGTTAAAATCAATTCTCAGTTTGTCTTGCATTCATAACACAAATGTTGCATGGCATACATAGCATTTACAAATGTATTTTTACGCCCAAAATCAGTGCAAACGTCGATATTTAAGTATCTCCGTCATGTCAAGCCAAAGACTCCGTCTCTTGACTCTCCAAACGAAGAAACTTAAATAGGGGCAGCTGTTATACCCTCATTTTGGACCTAAAAATACTTACTCAAATTCCTCTGTTATTTTCCAATGCTTTCAAATCCACCGTGTTTTCTACTGTGCTTCAACTGCATGCATTACTATTTCAGTCTTTTGAATTTTTGCATAAAATCATACAAAAGGGTATTTTGGTCATTTCCTACAAAGGAACCCATTTTCAGTCCCTGCAGTTTGTCCCTGAGTCTCTTCAACTGGTTTGCGTAAATCTTTAATCAAATTTGTACCAAAACCATCTAGTTTGCATCTGAGTCAGTTTGAGTCGTTTTTGCCCCAAGGGCATTTTAGTCTTTTCACATTATTCAAATTTTGGGCAGAGAGGTATTTTAAAATACCTCATTTTGGTAGTTTGTTCGTTTTAGTCCATTTTGTCAATTTTAAACGTTTCACTGTACGTTGTTTTCAAATTACATTTTACCAATTTTATTATTTTACATTTTTAGCCCTAATAACTTTCAAAATTGCAATTTAGTCCAATCTTTTCTTTTTACTTTTATTTTTGCAGTTTAGTCCCATTTCTTTTAAAAAACAGTCACTTTTTTTCTCAATTCTTTTAAAAAAGGGAACGGTCCATTTTTTTTTATTTACAAAAAGGTCCCAAATTTTACATATTTGCAGATTGGTCCCCAGGGTCAAGAAGAAGCCAATTCAGTCCAAAAAGCCACGCAAGCAGTTCCCAGTCCACGTGGCAAAAGCTCATTGGCCCACAGTCCACATGTCAGCCTATATAAGGCACACAGTGTCAGAAATTCACAACAGAGATACAGGATCAGAGCCACATCATCACAAACAGATCACAATTTTCTCTCTCATGTTAGTTAGATCAAAAGCCATAACAGAATTCAGTTAGAAAGAAGAACTTCAAGCTCTCAGAGATTCAACAATGGTGAATCTTCATCATTGAGCCATTTCTCCCTGCAATTCCAACGCGAATTCACTGCTAGGGGCAGCAAACTCAAGCGTGATCACAGAGACGCATCAGAGAAGAAGAGGGAAAGAAATTCAAGGTTCCGAACCGGTTCAGAGAAGAAAAAGAAGAGAAAGCGCAGAACTGAATCAGAGAAGAAGAGGAAAGCTACTGGTTAACCTTGGAATTGAATCAGGAACTAACGGAACCGAAGAAAGCTCAAGGAATTCCAAAGATTCAGATCAAATCCCCAGGAAAACTGCAGGTAAACGTTCAATCCCAACATCTACATATCATAATCGCAATAACAAGGAGAAGCTGATATGAATCCTTGAATTTCAAACGGTTCCGATTCGTAAACTCACGAAACCCTAAAAATGGTGAAAGTTATGAACAAACCTTAAAGATTCAAGGCGAGTTTGAATCGTCAAGAATCTGAGAGGATTCATGGACGTTCGAACAAGCAAGACAAGAGGAGATGACGAATCGGAACCGTATACGAACATCAACAAGGATTCACATCAAACTTGTAATTTCACGAAGCTTTTGTTTGATTTTTGTGATTAGAACAACGAAATGGGACGTTTAAGCATGATTAGAGATGAATTTGAGCAAGTTTTGAGAGATTAGGGTTCGTGTTCTTTGTTCTTGAGGGAGTGGGAGAAAACGGCGAGGAAGAGAGAACGAGAGAGGGGAAAGAATGAAGCTGAACCGGATTTTAACCCTTATATGCGAGTGTTTGAACCGGGTCGGGTTCAAACCGACCCATGTCTTGTGCCTTGGCCACCTTTAGATCTAGGTTTGAGTTAATCCGGATCAATCTAACGCCTCTGAGGCATCCAGTTTGATCCGGATCCGTGTAGGATGGGTGCCAGCCAGTTGGGTTTGGGCTTTAGGCCATTTTCTTACGTTTTTGTTCTTGCTTGCTATGCACACCTCTGATCTTGCTACTTGAACCCATACGCATGTTAATTTTCTTGCAAAAATCCTGAAAAAATTACTATATGTTTCTTGATATATTTTCAACCGTTTTGTGATAATTTCACATTTTAAAGTGGATAAAAAGCATGTGCGCTAATTTTTATTGGATTTACATGTTTTGATGCCTTTTTGCGGATTTTCTTGCGCTATTTTGGATCCAATTCTTGCTCTATGGCGTTGATGTTTGATATGTGATTTTTGTGATGTGTTCATCTCTGAATTCATGCTGTTTCTACATTCTTGCATGCCTAATTGTTAATTCCTTGGTTTTCAAACTCAATGGATCCTTTCTTGCTTTACAAATTAATTCCTAGTCCTCTAGTTCAAGTGCTCGATAATTTTACAAGTTGCTTGCAATCCACAATGCCACAATCTTGTTTGTTAATTTCTCTTTGCAAGATTAATTGGAAGCCTCTCTTTGGTCAAGTTTAGTTGTTAATTTTGAGATGTAATTTGTTGTTGAAATGTGTTGATTTTAGGGTTTAAGTGTGACTCATAATTTCTCTTTGGTTCTTGAAATGCTTTCTTTGAAAAAGAGGTGCTGTTTTGGGTAAAGGTTATAGGTTATGGGATTTAGTTTAGGTTTTAGGTCTTAGTGTAGTATCATTTGCATCATTTTTGGTATTTGTTCTTTTGCAATTTGCTTAATGTTTTTAGTTGTGTTCACTTCGTTTTTTTTATTGGTTTGGTGTCTTGTTAGTAAATTTCATATCCTATGCATTGCTACTCATGCTACCATTTCTCATTTCATTACTAACCATTTTGTTCTATGTCTCATGCACATTGCAAGCATTGCTTCACTCTCATTTGTTTTTCTTCCTTAACTTCTTCATGCAATTTCCATTGATTCATGTAATATTCTAGGCTTAGTTTACTTTCTTTACTTTCATGCAAGACTATAGAATGTAAAATAGGACCCGATGTAAAAGACTATGGACTATGATGATGTACACCGACACATGCACCGACACACGCACACACGTTGTATGTTCATCGCTAGGTGTATGTTTAGGATACGCGGCACTTAGAAAAATCAATCTTTTGAAAAACAAATAACTTCCATCACTTCAAATCTTTTTCAAACAAACCTCGGAGTCAAAACTCCGAAGGATTTTCCCTTTATTTTCTTAATCAAATCAAAAATACGATTAATTCTCAACTTTAACTGTTTTTTCATTAACAATTGAATCAACCAAATGCTTTCTTTTTCAATTCTAATGCCTATACGGCCTCCTTTCCCTTCTTCAAAATCTTTCTCAAAATTAAAAAAAAATTGAACAAACTCACAAAAACCTTTTGGAAGAGAACTACATGGAATTTTGATCCCTTAAAAGGGTATGTAGGCAAGAGACTCAAAATCTCTCCAAGTCCAATAAAATAAAATCCAACTTTCTCCCTCTCATTCTTAAAACCAATCTCTTTTACAAGTAGCAATAAAAGTAAAGCATAAACGTAAAGCGTAGTAAAACGGTTCCTATAGGATACTATAGTCATTGCGGGTGCCTAACACCTTCCCGTAATGAAATCAGCCCCGAACTTAGGATTTCTAAGGTTTTCTCGATTTTACCTTCCCCAAAAAAAATAGAGACATCAATGATCGAAAGGTTCAAATCCAATTAATGATTTGACACCCGAAAATCGCGATGACACTCGTGTATCCACGGTCTCCCGAGAAGGCAGCTGTAAGAGGCATCTATGTCCATAACCTGGAAGGTAATCATGAATGTTTCAGGACCAATAGTCATGGGGAGATCTACTTCTCCAAGCACAGTTTTACGGGATCCATCGAAAGCTTTGACTAGAAAAGTACTCCTTCTCAAAGGAACTCCTTGACAACTTAACTAATCCAAGGTCGACTTAGGCATCACATTCAACGACGACCCAGTATCTACCAACACGTTGGACAGCATATCTGTCTTGCAGTTCATGGAAATGTGCAGGGCCAAGTTGTGGTGCTTTCCTGCCTCTGGAAGTTCATCTTCACCAAACCAAAGGTTACTGCAAGCAGTGATGTTAGCCACTATTCCACCAAATTGGTTCTCTGTGACTTCGTGGTCAACATAGGCTTGTTCCAACACCTTCAATAACACATTCCTATGGGCCTCCGAACTGAGGAGTAGGGCCAAGATGGATATCTTCGAAGGAGTTTGTAACAGCTGATCAACAATCTTATAATCGCTTTTCTTAATTATCCTTAAAATCTCATCCAGATTGGAATCTTCAATGGATTGGCCTGGACGGCCGGCACTTTCAACAGCAGGAGGGATTGTCAATGGAGCAGTCTTATCAGCAGGAATTGTAACTTGCACATCATCTTTCTTCTGGAATAAAAGTGGTCGGGCCTTGCCGCTCCTCAAAGCCGTCACTTCAGCGATACTGCCTACTGTGCTTGAGGACACCAAAGGTACTTCTTTCCCGTTTTCCAACATAGTCACACTGTACTTGTATGGGATGGCTTTCGCAGAAGTATATGGCACCGGACCAGGCAACCGTATGACCAATGGTTCAACATCCTTCCTGACGGGCGTGCTCTTGATTGGGATATCGTGGAAGATCGGCACTATCATACAAACATCACTGGTAGTCAAGTAGTTGTCATTCATCAAGCTTTGGATATCAGTCTGGATTACGCTGCAACCCATAGGGTTCTGAAGACATTCACAGCAGGCAGCGTGGTCGTGGCTGAACAAGGAAGCTTGGCACAGCTTGATATGTAGTGGCACCAGGGGTGTAGCAACATTACGGACACTGAGATGAGGGATTTCTTCACATACTTCTATCATATTCACAGCGGCATGGTTGGGGAGTGGATTGTCAAGCACATGTGGGACATTGTTTTCAAAAGATAGCTTCCCCTGGTCGATCAACTTCTTTACAATGTATTTCAGAGCGTAGCAACCTTCTACGTCATGACCTAGTGCGCCTTGGTGGAAATCACATCTGAGATCGGAGCGGAACCTGGGAGGCAATGGGTTTGGCGGAGGCTTGCCAGGCCTAGTGGTGCAATACCCCTTATGTAACAGAGTTGGGAGTAGTTCAGCATACGCCATTGGTATCGGCGGGAAAGATGGTCTAGATTGAGGGCCTTGTTGTTGTTGTTGCGGTTGTTGTTGAGCTAATGGTTGTTGTTGCATCTGTTGGGCGATGGCATTAACAGGGACCTGAGGCTGGCCCAGTAGAGGAGGGTATTGATGGTAGAACGGCGGATAGAACGGATGCTGGGCATACTGTAGGTACTGATACGGTTGAGGCAGTTGTGTAGCATTGACGGGGGCGGCAGTGGCAGATTGATTGGTTCCGGCGGACACCATTCCAACTTCTGATTCCTTTTTCTTATGGTGACCATTGCCGTACTTCTTCGGTGCATTCGAGGATTCACCTTTCTCAAACACGATGATCCCCTCTCGGACAGCTTCCTCCAAGCGGGTTCCCATAGTGACCATCTCAGAGAAGTTGCTTGGGGCAGCAATAATCATTCTCTCAACATAATCTTTCTTCAGGGTTTTCAAGAATGTTTGGGTCATTTCTTCCTCGTCCAAAGCAGGAGTGATACGGGCAGCTGCCCCTCTCCACCTCTGTGCGTATTCGCGAAAGCTTTCGTCCTTTTTCTGAGAAAGAGATCGGAGGAATTCTCTATTCGGCTTGAGCCTGGTGTTGAATCCATAATGGCTCTTGAAAGCAGTAGCCAGATCATCAAAAGTACGGATATCATCCTTGCTCAAGCCGGTATACCATTCCGCGGCATCTTCCATTAGGCTGTCCTGGAAGCAATGGATCATAAGTGAATCATTGTCTGCATGGTTAGCCATCTTCCGGACGTACTTGATGATGTGGTTCTGGGGGCAAGTCAGCCCGTTGTAGCGGTCAAATTCCAGGACCTTGAACTTCTTGGGAACATCCACTCTCGGCACTAAACAAAGATCATGGGTTCTGATGAGGTCACTGCTCCCGCGGTTGGCCTTGATCTCGCGACGGAGTTCTCTGGCAAGTTCCTCCATTCTTTCTTCCACAGTTCCCAACACGGGAGTTTTTCCACGGTAATCATTAACATTGGCGCCCTGAGGCTTAGAGTGCACAATCGGATCTGTGAAGACCGTTGACTGAGGCAAGGTAGTGTGAAGAGATGCTTGCCCTGAGACGGGAATCTGGTTGCTGTTGGCAGCACTGGAAGCAACTGTCGTGGGATCTGGAGCAAAGAAAAGTGGGAGTCCGTACGGGTATCCCCTTGGCATGGCGAAGCGGCTATCGAGAGATGATGTTGAGATCGCCTCAGTAGTCTCTGGAGCAGACGAGGTTGGTTGCTCTTGAGCGGCTACCAAAGCGGTCATGGCATCGAGAGCTTTAGCTAACTCTTCTCTCACAGAAGCTAATTCAGTGCGGAGCTGTGCATTCTCTTCTTCCATAGCTACTTGATTTCTCCTTCTGTACTGTCTAGTCTGATGTGCTCTGGTAGGTGGATCAGTCCTTCGAGCACGAGCCACTTTTCACACTGTGGCAGAAGAACCAGGAGGCAATGAGCACTTGGAAGTTTTTTTTTTTTTTTTGTGACCGATGAATGATGCATATGATGCATGATATGCAAATGCGGATGCAAAAATGACTCTTTTTTATTACCAAAGGGTTTTTTAGACAAATTAGAATTCTTTGCAAACATTATTGGACTAACAAATTATTCAAAGCAAATTGTTTTGATACACTGAGCCAAGGGAGTAGGCTTCTGAAACATAAGCTGAACAAACAACATAATCAATAGCAATCCTATCACCCAGAACTAAGGAGTGACTGGGTAGTATTCGGAATCCGAGTCTGAAGCTGAACCACAATAACTGGCGAAGAAATCTCGACGACCTCTGACTCTCCTGGAGTCTCTCCTCAATAGATCATCCTTCTCCTCAAGCTCTTTCCTAACTCTGGCTAGTTCCTTCTTCAGCATTCGGTTCTCATGATCCTTCTGCTCGTCTCTGCCATCCAAAGTCATGATCAAGTTCTCAGCCTCACTGTAGCGGGCTTTCCATGCTCGCTTCACCTCACTCTCCATAGCTAGATGCTCCTGATACATCTCCTGAGTCACGGGAAGCAATGGTAATGGTCTAGACGGAGTAGATGCAGATACATGCCTCATAGCAGGGTAAGGCATGCCAATCTCTTCGGCTCGGTCTATCACCCACTGAGTATAGGCTTCATGAGCAATACCGGATCTCACACCCAAGTGCTTCACATCTTTCCTACGAACCTTAGACCAAGCATCTGTAAAAGCTTTCCTTTGCCCGGTGGGAGCATTGGAATAGTAAAAGAACTCTTGTGATGTAGCAAGGTTAATGGGCTTCGCTCTCATAGGAAAACCAAACTGCCTCATGGCTAACTCGGGATTGTAGTTGATTCCTCCCCGGGTACCGAGAAGAGGTACATTGAGGAAATCTCCACAACCAGTGATAATCTCCTTGATTCGCGCTGCTGGAGTGATCCAAACCACCTCATCGGGAGTAAGAGCCATAATCCGCTGTGAATAAGACCAATTCTCTGTGTTGGCATGGAAAGAACCCGGGAGGTGAGAAATAAACCACCCATATAGAAGAGGTATGCAGCAAAGAATAAATCCACGACCCTTGAGAGTCCGATCATGGATGGCATGGTATGTGTCAGCTAACAAAGTAGGAACCGGATTCCCGGAATGGAAGATCTCTATAGCATTCATGTCCACAAAGTTGTCAAGGTTCGGAAAGAGAACGAGCCCATAGATGAGTAGCGCAAGAATAGCCTCAAGAGTGTCCTGGCAAGTAGATTCGAGATTAGCCTGCTCAAGTAAGTACTTTGAAGTGAAACCCTGGATGTGAGACTTGGTGATAAGATTCTTAGACACATCGGAAGTCTTGAGATAAAGATCCTTAGCAATAACCAGAGGAGTGAGAGGAGATCCTGGGCCTGTGAAAGGCACCCTCTCGGCTATAGGTAAGCCCAATAAGCTAGAATAAGCCTCGAGTGTAGGAACCAACTGAAAATCCGGGAAAGTGAAGCAACGGAAAACCGGGTCATAGAATTGCACCAGAGTGTGCACCAGCTTCTCTTCTACATTAGTCCAGAGAATACCAAGCAAACCACCGTATCGGAGACGAAACCCAGTCGGATTCTTAACTTTGAGTGCCAACTCCCTTAGGCTAGCCAAATCAACTTCTCTGAACTTGTAAGACTTAGTCCTCTTCATGCCTGGTTATATTTGCAAAGAATTTTAGTTTGTCTATACCCTTTGATAAATGCATGTAGAAAATTTATGCATGAATGCATGTATGCATGGTTTTAACAAGGAAAGCACGGTGGGCTAAGGTAACAAGTGGACACGGTGTCCGGTGAAACTAGGGCTTTGATAGTAGTAACCAAGGTTCTACAAGGTTCCCAAACCACAACCTCTCTTGCGTATATCATGGTAGTACAAAGCAACGCTTGTCCATGATTATTCGTAAGAAGGTTTAGTTTGGGTGTAGTATCGCGTGACGACTAAATTTCGAGACAACGCTCGGTTTAGCCACCGCACTACGTCCTAAGAAAGGCCAAGGATGAGTTTGGTAACTACGGTTCATAGCCTTCATCGGTCAATTGGAAGTAAAGTGTCTAAGCATGACAACACACGCCGACAACATCACCTCCAAAATGCCTCAGCTATGTGAGATTGATCGCGTAATCCAATGCACGAGGCAACCCCCGGAATGGATTGTCGATTATATCTCTTCCTAATCTTAGGTTCACTCAGCCCGGGTATAGGGCTTTTGATATTCTCACCCCACACGTACACAAGAAAATTTTACATGTAGCAATAAAGCAAAGTATAAACATAAAGCGCGTAAAACTAGGCGTAGCCCTAAAACTCCCCAGTGAAGTCGCCATTTCTGTCATCGGGATTTTCGGGTGTCAAATCATTGATTAGATTTGAACCTTGCAATCTTTGATGTCTCTATTTTTTTTTTGGGGAAGGTAAAATCGAGAAAAACCTTAGAAATTCTAAGTTCGGGGCTGATTTCATAACGGGAAGGTGTTAGGCACCCGCGATGACTATAGTATCCTATAGGAACCGTTTTACTATGCTCTACGTATGTGCTTTGCTTTTATTGCTATTTGTAAAAAATATTGATTTTAAGAATGGGAGGAAGAAGATTGGATTTTATTTTATTGGACTTGGAGAGATTTTGAGTCTCTTGCCTACATACCCTTTTAAGGGATCAAAATTCCATGTAGTTCTCTTTCAAAATGTTTTTGTGAGTTTTGTTTGTTTTTTTTAAGTTTTGAAAATGGTTTTGAAGAAGAGAACGAGGCCGTATAGGCGTTAGAATTGGGAACAAGTGAGGTTAGTCCAATTTATTTACAAAAATGGTTAAAGTTGAGAATTAGCACTAGTTTTGATTTTGTCTTAAGAAAATGAAAGAAAAAAAGTGAGGTTTTGACCTCATTTTATTGCAAAATAGTTTGAGTTATGTGTTGATTTTTTGATGAAGAAATTATAAGTTTTCCTAGGTTTTACGCTTCCTACGCATACATCTAGCGGAAAGTCATACAACGTGTGTGCATGTGTCGGTGCATGTGTCGGTGTACATCATCATAGTCCATAGTCTTTTACATCGGGTCCTAGTTTACATTCTATAGTCTTGCATGGAATTAAAGAAAAGTAAACTAAACCTAAAAGATTACATGAACAAAATAGAAAATTGCATAAGGGTGACTAAAGGAAGAAAAAAACAAATGAGAGTGAGCCAATGCTTGCAATGTGCATGAGACATAGAACAAAATGGTTAGTGATGAAATGAGAAATGATAGCATGAGTAGCAATGCATAGTAGATGAAATGTACTAACAAAGCACTAAACCAATTGAAAAGAAAAAGAAAAGATGAAGTGAACATAACTAAAACACATTAAACAAATTGCAAAAGCACAAACACCAAAAATAATGCAAATGACACCAAACTAAAACCTAAAATCTAAACTAAGTCCCATGACCTATAACCTTTACCCAAAACAGCACCCCTTTTTTTTAAAGAAAACATTTCAAGAATCAAAGAGAAATTATGAGTCGCACTTAAACCCTAAAATCAACACATTTCGCAAACAAATTGCAACTCAAAATTAACAACTAAACTTGACCAAAGAGAAGCTTTCAATTAAACTTGCAAAGAGAAATTAACAAACAAAATTGTAGCATTGTGGATTATAAGCAAACTTGTAAAATGAGGGGTCATTATTGAGCATATGAACTAGAGGACTAGGAGTTAATTTGTAAAGCAAGAAATGACCATTAAGTTTGAAAACCAAAGAATTAACAATTAGGCATGCAAGAATGTAGAAATAGCATGAATTCAGAGATGAACACATCACAAAAATCATATATCAAGTATCAACACCATAGAGCAAAAATTGGATCCAAAATAGTGCAAGAAAATTCACAAAAAGCATTAAAACATGTAAATCCAAAAAAGAAATTAACGCACATGCTTTTTATTCACTTTAAAGTGTGAAAACACCACAAAACAATAAAAATATATCAAGAAGCATGTGGTAATTTTTTAGGAATTTTTGCAAGAAAATTAACATGCGTAGAGGTGCAAATAACAAAGACTGGGGTACACACAGTAACAGAATCAAGAAAAAGGGTAAAAAACTAAAGCCTGCGGGTAAAAAAGCCCAAAACCCATAGATCAAACGGGTTCGGATCAGGCCAACACTCTTGGAGCGTTAGATTGATCCGAACCTATCTGAATCATGATCCAATGCTCAGGATTAAAGGACCATGGACCGGGTATGGAGCAACCCGGTCCAGGGGTTCATATAAGAAGGTTTTGAACCCGGTTTGCTCATTTCTACACGCCGCTCTCTCTCCTCTCTTCGTCTTCTCTCTTCGTCTTCTCTCTTCGCCGTTCGGAAACCCTAACCCTAACTCCCTCAAATCTACCCAGAAATCATCCATTCATGGCTTAAACGCTTTGTATTGTTGTTCTAAGCACGAATCTGTTACTGGAAGATGTTTTCAACCGTGGAATCAACACGAATCTCTGGTTTTGACGGTAGGTTCGAACTGTTTGGTTTTCTTCGTGTTTCTTGAATTCAATCTTTGTAAATTAACAAGGAATTACTCTGATTCACACTCGTTGTGAATCTTGAAGCGATTCCTTGCGTTTTCAAATTGTTTTGATGTTAGGGTTAGGGTTTCGAACCAAACAGCTCGAATCTCCCATGAATTCGCGTTGCTTCCGAACTTGTGATGGTTTTTTTTAACAATATGAGATTGAGTTCGTGTGTTACCTGTGTTCAATCTGGAGATTTGAGTCGAAACCTTCGGAAACCTTGAATCTTGATTCTGTTTCGCTGATTTCTTGGCTTGAACTTGGGATTTGAACGGTAATCTTCTTCTTTTTCTCCTGAACCGGTTCGGAATCCTTGAATTCTTTCTTTCTTCTTCTCAATTCGTCCCACTGTGATCGCGTTTGAGTTTGCTGCTTCAGGTAGTGAACTCACGCTTGAATTGCAGAGGAAAACCGTTCAATGATGAAGATTCGAGATCGAATCTCTGAGAACTGCCATGGATTTCACTGTGTTTGCTTGAATTTCGTTCTGAAGAAGCTAGGGTTTGTTCTTCACATTCATCAGGTTTCTGAGTTTCTTGTGGATTTGATTCTAACTGACATGAGAGAGAAATTGGTGAATTGTTTCTGATGTGGCGCGTGATTCTGTTACGCGTGGCCTTGATTCTGACACTGTACCCTATTTATAAGCTGCCATGTGGACTGTGGACCAGTTGGAATGTGCCACGTGGACCTTGAACACCTGTGTAACAATTCTGAAATATTTCTGACTCAAGGACCAAAATGCAATTATGTAAAAATTTGGGACTGAACTGCAATTTATTAAAGATTGGACTGTTTTTAAAAGAAATGAAAGAGTTGGACAAATTTTTAAAAGTATTGGGACAAATTTGCAAAAAACAAAATATTTGGACTGAATTGCAATTTTTAGAAATGTTTGGACTAAAATGCAAAAAATAATAAAATTGGTTAAAAAGGTAATCTGAAATGCAACGTAAAGCGAAACAGTTAAAATTGACAAAAAACGGACTTAAAACGAACAAACTACCAACAATGAGGTATTTTAAAATACCTCTCTGCCCAAAATTTATTTGATGTGAAAAGACTAAAATGCCCCTGGGGCAAAAACGACTCAAACTGATTCAGACTGACTCAGATGCAAACTGAGATGATTTTCGTACAAAACTTGATTAATGGTTTATGCAAACAAACAGAAAAGACTCAGGGACAAACTGCAGGGACCGAAAATGGATTCCTTTGTAGGAAATGACCAAAATACCCTTTTGTATGATTTTATGCAAAAATTCAAAAGACAGAAGCAGTAATGTATGCAGTTGAAGCACAGTAGAAAACACGGTGGATTTGAAAGCATTAGAAAATAGCAGAGGAATTTGAGTGAGTATTTTTAGGTCCAAAATGAGGGTATGACACTGTTCTAACAACTCAAATTCTTTCACCATCAACGCGGACATATGCACAGTTTTCCTACTCAAGGCATCTGCAACTACATTTGCTTTACCAGGATGGTAATTCAAACCAAAATCATAATCCTTAAGTAACTCAAGCCACCTCCTCTGCCTCATGTTCAACTCCTTCTGATCAAATAAATATCTCAAACTCTTATGATCACTGAATACTTCAAACCTTGAACCATACAAGTAATGTCTCCATATTTTCAATACGAAGACCACTGCTGCCAACTCTAAGTCATGCGTCGGATAATTCTTCTCATGAATCCTCAATTGTCTCGAAGCATATGCTACCACCTTACCTTCTTGCATAAGCACACCTCCTAAACCCAACTTGGACGCATCACAATATACCACAAAAGGTTCATCGGGCTTTGGCAAAATCAAAACTGGAGCCGTCGTCAGACGCTTCTTCAATTCATTGAAACTATTCTCACAATGTACATCCCACACAAAAGACTTACCCTTACACGTCAACTGCGTTAACGGAAGAGCCAATTTAGAAAATCCTTCTATAAACCTCCTGTAATAACCAGCTAGTCCCAAAAAGCTTCTAATCTCCGTAACTGACTTAGGCGTCTCCCATTGCGATACCGCTTCAACTTTAGACGGGTCAACCGCAATACCTTCACCAGAAATAACATGGCCAAGAAAACTTACTTCCTTTAGCCAGAAATCACACTTAGACAGTTTAGCATACAGCTTCTTCTCTTTCAGCACTTGCAATACAATCTTCAAATGCTCTGCATGCTCAGCTTCAGTCTTAGAATAGATCAGAATATCATCAATAAAAACCACAACAAATTGATCCAAGTACTCATGAAAGATTCTGTTCATATATTCCATAAACACACCAGGCGCATTAGTAACACCGAAAGGCATCACCTTATATTCATAATGACCATAACGCGTCCTAAAGGCCGTCTTCTGCATATCTTCATCCTTCACCTTAATCTGATGGTAACCTGACCTCAAGTCAATCTTGCTGAATACCTTTGCACCCACTAACTGATCCATCAAGTCGTCAATTCTCGGAAGTGGATACCTATTCTTGATCGTCACTTTGTTCAGCTGTCTGTAATCAATACACAGCCTCATACTGCCGTCTTTCTTCTTCACTAGTAACACTGGAGCTCCCCATGGTGAAACACTAGGTCTCACAAACTTCTTCTCAAGCAAGTCTTCCAACTGCTTCTTCAACTCTGCTAACTCAGAAGTAGACATACGATAAGGTGCCATCGACACCGGCTTCGTACCTGGCACAAGGTCTATCGAAAATTCAACCTCCCTCTCTGGTGGCACATCTGGAATCTCATCAGGGAAAAATTCAGGAAATTCTTTCACAACAGGCAGCCCATCAATTACAGCTTGGTTCTCTAAAGATAACGAAGCCATCAGCGAAAACATCAACATCCCATCACGTTCTAGTTGCTTCAGCTGCTTAGTAGATAGAAACTCTGCGCCCCACTCTTCTTCGGCAGAAGAAAAATGCACCGTCTTTCTAAAATAGTTGATAAGAACTCGGTTGTACTCTAGCCAGTTCATACCCAGAATCACATCCATACCACTTAAAGGTAGGCACACTAAATCCATCACAAAGTCACGGCCAAACATAGATAAAGGACAATTCAAGCATACGAGAGAAGTAGTCACCGAACCCTTAGCTGGAGTCTCGACAACCATCTCTCCATTCATATCAGAAACATCAAGACCCAAAGCAGAAACACAATCAAAAGCAACAAAACTGTGCGTAGCACCAGTATCAATAATAGCAACTAAAGGAGTATTATTAATATAGCAAGTACCTCTGATCAAACGATCATCATTCTCAGTCTGAGTGCCGGTCAACGCAAACACTCTCCCAGTAGTCTTAGTCTTCTTGGGTTGCTTACACTGCGAACCAATGTGTCCCTGCTCATTGCAGTTGAAACACACAACATCATCAAACTTGCAGTCACTAGTAATATGCCCTTTTTGACCACAACGGTAACACCTCTTCACCTCAACAGTACATGCATTGCTCTTATGGCCTTTCTCGCCACAAGTGTAACAAGTAATCTCAGCAGGAGCGGCCTTCTTCTGGGGCCTCCTCTCATCATTTACTCTTTGCTTCCCTTTATCTCTAGGGGCATCATAAGGTTTAGGGCGACTCTGCTGGCCCTTAGCTTTCCGATCATTCACTACCTTGTAGTGAGCCTTAGTATCCTCCTCATATATCCGACAGCTACTCACCAACTCAGAAAAGTCACGAATCTTCTGATAACCGATAGCCCTCTTGATATCAGCGCGCAACCCGTTCTCAAACTTGATGCATTTTGAAAACTCAGCCGTCTCGGGTGCATAATGCGGATAGAACTTAGCCAACTCCACAAACTTGGCCGCATACTCGGTCACCGACATGTTCCCTTGCTTAAGCTCCAGGAACTCTATCTCTTTCTTCCCACGAACATCTTCTGGGAAGTATCTGTTAAGGAACTCCCTCGTGAAAACAGCCCACGTCACCACGGCTCCATCTTGCTCCAAAATAGGTAGGAGACTAACCCACCAATCGTCGGCCTCCTCCGCTAGCATGTGCGTACCAAACCGCACCTTGTCATACCCTCATTTTGGACCTAAAAATACTCTTTCAAATTCCCTGCTATTTTCTAATCCTTTCAAATTCACTGTGTTTTCTACTGTGTTTCAACTGCATACATTACTGCTTCAGTCTTTTAAATTTTTGCATAAAATCATACAAAAGGGTATTTTGGTCATTTCCTACAAAGGAACCCATTTTCAGTCCCTACAATTTGTCCCTGAGTCTTTTCTATTTGTTTACATGAATCATTAATCAAATTCTGTTCAAAAAATCATCTTAGTTTTGCATCTGAGTCAGTCTGAGTCAGTCTGAGTCGTTTTTGCCCCAGGGGCATTTTAGTCTTTTCACATCAAATAAATTTTGGGCAGAGAGGTATTTTAAAATACCTCATTTTGGTAGTTTGTTCGTTTTTAGTCCATTTTGCCAAATTTTAACTGTTTCGCTTTACGTTGTTTTCAATTTACATTTTTTACCAGTTTTATTTTACTTTTGCAATTTAGTCCAAGTCTTATGTTTAATTGCAAATTAGTCCAAATACTTTTAAAAAAATTACAAATCAGTCCCATTTTCATTTTTTTTGGTGTTTTATCGTATTTTTGCAGATTAGTCCTTTTAGTTCCATTTTTTGCAGATTAGTCCCTTTAGTTTCATTTTTTGCAGATTGGTCCTTGAGCCAAAAACAGTCCAAAGCCACGCAAGCAAAGTCAAGGCCACATGTCACCACCTCATTGGTCAAAAGGCCACTTGGCAGCCTATAAAAGGCCAGTTACTGTGCAAAATGCCAACAGATCCATTCATCACGAGACACATCATCACAAACAGAAGAGAAATTTCTCTTTCTTGGCAGTTAGGATCAAAACAGAAAATTCACAAAAGCTCAGGAACAAATGCATAAACCCTAAGTTTCCAGAACCAGAATCCGATTCAAATTCAGCGAAATTTGTGGCAATTCTCAGAGATTCGTTACTAAATCTTCATCATCGAATCACTTCTTCTGCAATTCGAGCACCAAAGTTCATCACCAATGGCAGCAAACTCAGTACGATCACAGAAGCAAAAGGTTTGAGAAGAAGAAGGAAAGAAATTTCACCGGATTCGAACCAGAGAAGAGGAAAAGAAGCGATACTGGTTTATTCAAGGAATTCGAAGCCAAGAATCAGTAGAACAGAGCAAGATCCAAAGAAATTGCGAAGAAACGGTTCGAATCTCCGATCAAAACTCAGGTAACACCCAAATCTATTTCATTTTGTTAAAAATCATCACGAATTCAAAACAATATGAATCCATGGAAGGTTCGAACGGTTCGGATCAAAACCCTAACCCTAAACACGAAAATCATTTGAAAAAAATCAAAGAAACGCTTCGAAATCCACAACGAGTGTGAATCGAAGCGAATCCTTGCGGTTTGCAACAAGTTCACCTTAAGAACATGGTAAATCCGAACAGTTCGAACCTACAACAAGGAAAAAGAGATTCACATTGTTCCAACGGTAGAGAACGATTTCCTTTGAATGATTCGTGTTTAGGATAGTAGTACGAACAGATTAAGCCATAGATGAGTGATTTCTGTGTGGATTTGAGAAATTAGGGTTAGGGTTCAAGAACACGAGGGAGCGGCGGAGAAGAGAAGGAGAAAAAAGATTGAAAAAAGAGTGAATCCGGGTTTTTCCCCCTTTTATATGTGTGCTGGGTCGGGTCGACCCAAGACCCGGTCCATCTCCTCTCTTTACTGACCGTTTGATTCAGATCCTGATGGATCTGGATCAATCCAACGCTCCTGGAGCGTTAGCTTGATCCGGATCCATCAGATCCGTGGGTCTGGGCCTTTTACCAGTAGGCTTTTGGATTCCTTTCAGTTTTGTGAGTTTCTTTGCTATCTGCACCTTTGTTCTTGCTAATTGAACCTTCTACATGCCAAAATTTTACTAAAAATTCCAAGTTTTTTTTACTGCATGTTTTTTACTATTTTCTTGGCGTTTGGTGCTATTTCTCATGAAAAAACTGAATAAAAATATGCGTTGACTCTTTTGGTGCTAATTTGTGTCCGTTTCGTTGTTTTCTCGGCGTTTCGCATGCGATGCTCGTTCCAATTTTGTGTCATGTGTCTCTGGTACTTAATGTGCGTGTTGGTGTGATATTTTGCAATTTTATTAAGCTGGACTCTTGATACTAATTATGCAATATTCCATTGGTTTGTTAAATTTGATTTTTGATTACTATCTTGTGATATTTCCATTTGTTTGTTAAATTTGATTTTTGATTACTATTTTGTGATAATTCCATTTTTTTGTTAAATTTGATTCTTGATACTAATTTTGTGATATTTTGCAATCTTGTTAAATTCGATTCTTGATACCAACTTTGTGATATTTTGCCATTTTGTTAAACTTGATTCTTGATTCCAATTGTGTGATATTTCGCAATTTTGTTACATTTGATTCTTGATTACTATTTTGTGATGTTTCCATTTTCTTGTTAAATTTGATCCTTGATTACTATTTTGTGATATTTCCACTTTCTTGTTAAATTTGATTCTTGATTACCATTTTGTGATGTTTTGCAATTATGTTTAGTTGGATCTTTGATGCCAATTTTGTGATATTTTGCAATGTTGTTTAGTGTGATTTTACGCCAATTTTTGTGATAGTTTACCATTTTGTTTAGGATTAGTATTTCATCATTATTTCATCTTGTTTTACTAACCACTTCACTCCATGTTTCATGCACACTAAGCATCTCATCTCATTCCCATTTCTTCCTTTAACTCCTTCATGGAACGTCCAATTAATTCATGTAATATCTTAGGTTTAGTTTACTTTCTTTAATTTCATGCAAGACTATAGAATGTAAAATAGGACCCGATGTAAAGGACTATGGACTATGATGATGTACACCGACACATGCACCGACACACGCACACACGTTGTATGTTCATCACTAGGTGTATGTTTAGGATACGCGGTATTTAGAGAAAATCAATCTTTTGAAAAACAAACAACTTCCATCACTTCAAATCTTTTTCAAACAAACCTTGGAGTCAAAACTCCAAGAGATTTTTCCTTTATTTCTTAATCAAATCAAAATGTAATTAATTTCCAACTTTAACCGTTTTTGTAAATAAATTGGACCAACCTCATTTGTTTTCAATTCTAATGCCTTTACGGCCTCTTTCCATTCTTCAAAACCATTTTCAAAACTAAAAACAAACAAAACTCACAAAAACATTTTGGAAGAGAACTACATGGAATTTTGATCCCTTAAAAGGGTATGTAGGCAAGAGACTCAAAATCTCTCCAAGTCCAATAAAATAAAACCCAATCTTCTCTCTCTCATTCTTAAAATCAATCCCTTTTTTACAAATAGCAATAAAAGCAACGCATAAACATAAAGCATAGTAAAACGGTTCCTATAGGATACTATAGTCATTGCGGGTGCCTAACACCTTCCCGTAATGAAATCAGCCCCGAACTTAGGATTTCTAAGGTTTTCTCGATTTTACCTTCCCCAAAAAAAATAGAGACATCAATGATCGAAAGGTTCAAATCCAATTAATGATTTGACACCCGAAAATCGCGATGACAGAAATGGCGACTTCACTGGGGAGTATTTTAGGGCTACACCTAGTTTTTCATGCTTTATATTTATGCTTTGCTTTATTGCTACATGTAAAATTTTCTTGTGTACGTGTGGGGTGAGAATATCAAAAGCCCTATACCCGGGCTGAGTGAACTTAAGATTAGGGGAGATATAATCGACAATCCATTCCGGGGGTTGCCTCGTGCATTGGATTATGCGATCAATCTCACATAGCTGAGGCATTTTGGAGGTGATGTTGTCGGCGTGTGTTGTCATGCTTAGGCACTTTACTTCTAATTGACCGATGAAGGCTATGAACCGTAGTTACCAAGCCCATCCTTGGCCTTTCTTAGGACGTAGTGCGGTGACTAAACTGAGCGTTGTCTCGAAATTTAGTCGTCACGCGATACTACACCCAAACTAGACCTTCTTACGGATAATCATGGACAAGCGTTGCTTTGTACTACCATGATATACGCAAAAGAGGTTGTGGTTTGGGAACTTTGTAGAACCTTGGTCACTATTATCAAAAGCCTTAGTTTCACCGGACACCGTGTCCACTTGTTACCTTAGCCCACCGTGCTTTTCCTTATTTAAATCATGCATACATGCATTCATGCATAAAATTTCTACATGCATTTATCAAAGGGTATAGACAAACTAAAATTCTTTGCAAATATGATCAGGCATGAAGAGGACTAAGTCTTACAAGTTCAAAGAAGTTCATTTGGCTAGCCTAAGGGAGTTGGCACTCAAAGTTAAGAATCCGACTGGGTTTCGTCTCCGATACGGTGGTTTGCTTGGTATTCTCCGGACTAATGTAGAAGAGAAGCTGGTGCACACTCTGGTGCAATTCTATGACCTGGTCTTCCGTTGCTTCACTTTTCCGGATTTTCAGTTGGTTCCTACGCTTGAGGCTTATTCTTGTTTATTGGGTCTACCTATAGCTGAGAGGGTACCATTCACGGGCCCAGGATCTTCTCTTACTCCTCTGGTCATTGCTAAGGATCTTTATCTCAGGACTTCCGAGGTGTCTAAGAATCTTATCACGAAGTCTCACATTCAGGGGTTCACTTCGAAATACTTACTTGAGCAGGCTAGTCTCGAATCTACTTGTCAGGACACCCTTGAGGCTATTCTTGCACTACTCATTTATGGGCTCGTTCTTTTTCCGAATCTCGACAACTTTGTGGACATGAATGCTATTGAGATCTTCCATTCCAGGAATCCGGTTCCTACTTTGTTAGCTGACACATACCATGCCATCCATGATCGGACTCTCAAGGGTCGTGGGTTTATTCTTTGCTGCATACCTCTTCTTTATAGGTGGTTTATTTCTCACCTCCCGAGCTCTTTCCATGCTAACACGGAGAATTGGTCTTATTCGCAGCGGATTATGGCTCTTACTCCCGATGAGGTGGTTTGGATTACTCCAGCAGCTCGAGTCAAGGAAATTATCACTGGTTGTGGGGATTTCCTCAACGTACCTCTTCTCGGTACCCGGGGAGGAATCAACTACAACCCCGAGTTAGCCATGAGACAGTTTGGTTTTCCTATGAGAGCGAAGCCCATCAACCTTGCTACATCACAGGAGTTCTTCTATTATTCCGATGCTCCCACCGGGCAAAGGAAAGCTTTCACAAACGCTTGGTCTAAGGTTCGTCGGAAAAATGTGAAACATTTGGGTGTGAGATCCGGTATTGCTCATGAAGCCTATACGCAGTGGGTGATAGACCGAGCCGAAGAGATTGGCATGCCTTACCCTGCCATGAGGCATGTATCTGCGTCTACTCCATCTAGACCATTACCGTTGCTTCCCGCGACTCAGGAGATGTATCAGGAGCATCTAGCTATGGAGAGTGAGGAGAAGCGAGCATGGAAAGCCCGTTACAGTGAGGCTGAGAATTTGATCATGACTTTGGATGGCAGAGACGAACAGAAGGATCATGAGAACCGAATGCTGAAGAAGGAACTAGCCAGAGTTAGAAAAGAGCTTGAGGAAAAGGATGATCTATTGAGGAGAGACTCCAGGAGAGTCAGAGGTCGTCAAGATTTCTTCGCCAGTTATTGTGGTTCAGCTTCAGACTCGGATTCCGAATACTACCCGGTTACTCCTTAGCTCTGGATGATAGGATTGCTATTTGTTATGTTGTTTGCTCAGCTTATGTTTCAGAAGCCTACTCCCTTGGCTCAGTGTATCAAAACAATTTGCTTTGAATAATTTGTCAGTCCAAAAATGTTTGCAAAGAATTCTAATTTGTCTAAAAAACCTTTTGATAATAAAAGAGTCTTTTTTGCATCCGCATTTGCATATCATGCATCATATGCATCATTCATCGGTCAAAAAAAAAAAAAAAAAACTTCCAAGTGCTCATTGCCTCCTGGTTCTTCTGCCGCAGAGTGAAAAGTGGCTCGTGCTCGAAGGACTGATCAACCTACCAGAGTACATCAGACTAGACAATACCGAAGGAGGAATCAAGTAGCTATGGAAGAAGAGAATGCACAGCTCCGCACTGAACTAGCCTCCGTGAGAGAAGAGTTAGCCAAAGCTCTCGACGCCATGACCGCTCTGGTAGCCGCTCAAGAGCAGCCAACCTCGTCTGTTCCAGAGACCACTGAGGCAATTCCAATATCAACTCTCGATAGCCGGTTCATCATGCCAAGAGGATTCCCGTATGGACTCCCACCTTATTTCGCTCCCGATACTGCAGCCGGTGTTTCAGGAACCGCGACTTCAGGTGCCGCTAATGTTGGTCAAGTACCCCCACCAGATTTCACATCTCTTCACACTACCTTGCCTCAGTCAACGGTCTTCACAGTGCCAATTGTGCACCCTACGCCTCAGGGCACCGATGCTAATGATTACCGTGGAAAAACTCCTGTATTGGGAACTATGGAAGAAAAAATGGAAGAACTTGCCAGAGAACTCCGTCGCGAGATCAAGGCCAACCGTGGGAGCAGTGACCTCGTCAGAACCCACGATCTTTGTTTGGTGCCGAGGGTAGATGTTCCCAAGAAATTCAAGGTCCCAGAATTCGACCGCTACAACGGGCTGACTTGCCCCCAGAACCATATCATCAAATACGTCCGGAAGATGGCTAACCATGCAGACAATGACTCACTTATGATCCACTGCTTCCAGGACAGTCTAATGGAAGATGCCGCGGAGTGGTATACCGGTTTGAGCAAGGATGATATCCGCACTTTTGATGATCTAGCTACTGCTTTCAAGAGCCACTATGGGTTTAACACCAGGCTCAAGCCGAATAGAGAATTCCTCCGGTCTCTTTCTCAGAAAAAGGACGAAAGCTTTCGCGAATACGCACAGAGGTGGAGAGGGGCAGCTGCCCGTATTACCCCCGCCTTGGACGAGGAAGAAATGACTCAAACATTCTTGAAGACCCTGAAGAAAGATTATGTTGAGAGAATGATTATTGCTGCCCCAAGCAACTTTTCTGAGATGGTCACTATGGGAACCTGCTTGGAGGAAGCCGTCCGAGAAGGGATTATCGTGTTTGAGAAGGGCGAATCTTCGAATGCACCGAAGAAGTACGGCAATGGTCACCATAAGAAAAAGGAGTCAGAAGTTGGAATGGTGTCTGCCAGAACCAATCAATCTGCCACTGCCGCCCCTGTCAATGCTACACAACTGCCTCAA
Organism: Medicago lupulina; assembly: GCA_958299785.1. Lineage (NCBI taxonomy): Eukaryota > Viridiplantae > Streptophyta > Magnoliopsida > Fabales > Fabaceae > Medicago > Medicago lupulina. The sequence continues at coordinate 9,249,736 of OY283146.1, read as the reverse complement.
CCGTACCCGTACCTACAGTATACCCAGCATCCGTTCTATCAACCGTTCTACCATCAATACCCTCCTCTATCGGGCCAGCCTCAGGTCCCTGTTAATGCCACCGCCCAACAAATGCAACAACAACCATTAGCTCAACAACCGCAACCACAACAACATGGTCCTCAATCTAGACCATCTTTCCCGCCGATCCCAATGGCGTATGCTGAACTACTCCCAACTCTGTTACATAAGGGGTATTGCACCACTAGGCCTGGCAAGCCTCCGCCAAACCCATTGCCTCCCAGGTTCCGCTCCGATCTCAGATGTGATTTCCACCAGGGCGCCCTAGGTCATGACGTAGAGGGTTGCTACGCTCTGAAATACATTGTGAAGAAATTGATCGACCAGGGAAAGCTGTCCTTTGAAAACAATGTCCCACATGTGCTTGACAATCCACTCCCCAACCATGCCACTGTAAATATGATTGAAGTCTACGAAGAAATCCCTCGTCTCAATGTCCATAATGTTGCCACACCCCTGGTGCCACTACATATCAAGCTGTGCCGGGCTTCCTTGTTTAGCCACGACCACGCTGCCTGCTGTGAATGCCTTCAGAACCCTATGGGTTGCAGCGTAGTTCAGACTGATATCCAAAGATTGATGAATGACAACTACTTGACTACCAGTGATGTTTGTATGATAGTGCCGATCTTCCACGACACTCCGGTCAAGAGCACGCCCGTCAGGAAGGACGTTGAACCATTGGTCATACGGTTGCCTGGTCCAGTGCCATATACTTCTGCAAAAGCCATCCCGTACAAGTACAGTGCGACTATGTTGGAAAACGGGAAGGAAGTGCCTTTGGTGCCCTCAAGCACAGTAGGCAGTATCGCTGAAGTGACAGCTTTAAGGAGCGGCAAGGTCCGACCACTTTTGTTTCAGAAGAAAGATGATGTGCAAGTTACAACTCCTGCTGATAAGACTGCTCCATTGACAATCCCTCCTATTGTCGAAAATGCCGGCCGTCCAGGCCAATCCATTGAAGATTCCAATCTGGATGAGATTTTAAGGATAATTAAGAAAAGCGATTATAAGATCGTTGATCAGCTGCTACAAACCCCTTCGAAGATATCCATCTTGGCCCTACTCCTCAGTTTGGAGGCTCACAGGAATGTACTATTGAAAGTGTTGGAACAAGCCTATGTTGACCACGAAGTCACAGAGGACCAATTCGGCGGAATAGTGGCTAACATCACTGCTTGCAGTAACCTTTGGTTTGGTGAAGATGAACTTCCAGAGGCAGGAAAGTACCACAACTTGGCCCTGCACATTTCCATGAACTGCAAAACGGATATGTTGTCCAACGTGTTGGTAGACACTGGGTCGTCGTTGAATGTGATGCCTAAGTCGACTTTGGATCAGTTGAGTTGCCGAGGAGTTCCTTTGAGAAGGAGTACCTTCCTAGTCAAGGCTTTCGATGGTTCCCGTAAAACTGTGCTCGGAGAGATAGATCTCCCCATGACTATTGGTCCTGAAACATTCATGATTACTTTCCAGGTTATGGACATAGATGCCTCTTACAGCTGCCTGCTCGGGAGACCGTGGATACACGAGGCTGGGGCAGTCACTTCTACCCTCCATCAGAAGCTAAAGTTCGTAAGGAATGGTAAACTTGTGACAGTGCATGGAGAAGAAGCCTATCTGGTCAGTCAGTTATCATCCTTCTCTTGTATCGAAGCTAAGTCTGCCGAAGGAACTGCATTCCAGGGTTTGACCATCGAAGGTGCGGAGCCCAAAAGAGCTAGTGCTGCCATGGCTTCATTAAAGGACGCGCAGAGAGCCGTTCAGAAGGGTCAGGCCGCTGGTTGGGGCCAATTGATACAGCTGCAGGACAACAAACACAAAGAGGGTCTCGGTTTCTCTCCGACGTCAGGCGTATCAACTGGAACATTCCGTAGTGCTGGATTTACCAATGCAATTCTTGATGGTGCAACTGAAAGAGGGGTCAGACCCACATTTGTGATACCAGGAGGCATTGCAAATAACTGGAACGTTATCAATCTCCCTGTATTTGTGCATGATTCTAAGTAATATGTCTTGCTGTTTAGGCTTTATTTTCAAAATAACAATCCTTCCGCCTTGCCCGAGACGGAAGTGACTCTTTTGTAAAGGGCGTGTTTGTTCCGACATCACCATTATCAATAAAAGACGTCGTTTCTTTCACGACTCTTTTTCTTTCTTTAATGCTTTTCCCTTGGAAATAATGGTAATGCCAGAAAAAACCAAAACATCTGCATTTTCTTATTAATTTCAAAGATCTGCATGAAAATTATTTTCTAAAAATCATCCAATCATGTCACGCAGATCGAACCAAAATGAACCCGTTGAACACAGTAACTCTATGCTTCTCCAAACTGTTGAATCCCCGGTATTCGAGACCGAAGATGAGGATAGTGATGACATACCAGATGAGATTGCCCGACTGCTTGAGCAAGAAGAGAAAACCATTCGGCCTCATCAGGAGGAGATCGAGCTAATCAACTTGGGTACTGAGGATAACAAAAGAGAGATCAAAGTCGGTGCCGCATTGGAGGAAGGGGTCAAGAAAAGGATCTTTCAGCTTCTCCGCGAGTACTCGGACATTTTCGCATGGTCGTATGAAGACATGCCAGGTTTGGATCCTCAGATTGTGGAACATCGGATACCGACAAAGCCAGACTGTCCTCCTGTCAGACAAAAGTTGAGACGGACTCGGCCGGACATGGCTCTGAAGATCAAAGCGGAAGTGCAGAAACAGATCGATGCGGGTTTTCTCATGACAGTTGAATATCCCGAATGGGTTGCTAACATCGTGCCAGTGCCGAAGAAAGATGGTAAGGTTCGGATGTGTGTTGACTACAGAGATTTGAAGAGAGCAAGCTTGAAGGACAACTTTCCACTGCCTCACATTGATGTGCTCGTTGACAATACTGCCCAGTGCAAGGTGTTCTCCTTCATGGATGGTTTTTCTGGCTATAACCAAATCAAAATGTCACCCAAGGACAGGGAGAAGACGTCGTGCATCACTCCATGGGGAACTTTCTGCTGCAAAGCAATGCCGTTCGGTCTAATAAATGCTGGTGCTACTTACCAAAGGGGGATGACCACTTTGTTCCATGACATGATTCACAAGGAGGTTGAGGTGTATGTAGATGACATGATTGTCAAATCGAGCAATGAGGAGCAACACGTCGAATACTTGGCTAAAATGTTTGAAAGGTTGAGGAAGTACAAGCTTCGGCTGAACCCAAACAAGTGTACGTTCGGTGTTAGGTCTGGAAAATTGTTAGGCTTCATTGTCAGCCAGAAGGGCATTGAGGTAGATCCCGACAAAGTCCGAGCCATCCGCGAGATGCCGGCCCCGCAAACTGAAAAGCAAATCAGAGGATTCCTCGGGCGTTTGAACTACATTTCCAGATTTATATCCCACATGACTGCGACCTGCGGGCCGATCTTCAAGTTACTCAGGAAGAATCAACCTGTGGTTTGGAATGATGAGTGCCAAGAAGCGTTCGACAACATCAAGAGTTATTTGCTAGAACCTCCTATCCTCGTTCCGCCGGTGGAAGGAAGGCCATTGATCATGTATCTGTCAGTGTTGGATGAGTCCATGGGATGTGTGCTCGGTCAGCAAGATGAGACTGGAAAGAAAGAGCACGCAATCTACTATTTGAGCAAGAAATTCACCGATTGTGAGACTCGGTACACAATGCTCGAGAAGACCTGTTGTGCCTTGGCCTGGGCTGCCAAACGCCTGCGTCATTACTTGATAAATCATACGACTTGGTTGATATCCCGGATGGATCCAATCAAGTACATCTTTGAGAAACCGGCTGTTACTGGAAAAATCGCACGTTGGCAAATGTTACTGTCAGAGTATGATATTGTGTTTAAAGCCCAGAAGGCCATTAGAGGGAGTATCCTGGCTGACCATCTCGCTTGCCAACCACTTGATGATTATCAACCGTTGAAGTTTGATTTCCCAGACGAAGAGGTCATGTTTCTAAAGTCAAGAGACTGTGAAGAACCGCTAATCGGTGAAGGTCCAGACCCCGATAGCAAGTGGGGATTGGTCTTTGATGGTGTTGTTAATGCCTATGGCCGAGGAATTGGCGCAGTAATTGTGGCTCCGCAGGGGCATCACATCCCTTTCACAGCCCGGATTGTGTTTGAATGCACCAATAACGTGGCCGAGTACGAGGCGTGCATCCTGGGAATTGAAGAAGCCATCGATATGAGAATCAAGCACCTCGACATCTATGGAGACTCTGCACTAGTCATCAACCAGATAAAGGGAGAATGGGAGACCCATCATGCTAACTTGATCCCTTACCGTGATTATGCAAGGCGTCTGTTGACGTATTTTACAAAGGTCGAGTTGCACCATATTCCCCGAGAGGAGAACCAAATGGCCGATGCACTCGCTACTTTATCTTCCATGCTTCAAGTAAACCACTGGAATCACGTGCCGATGATCAAAGTACAACGCTTAGACCGGCCCGCTCATATGTTTACTGTCAGTGATGCAATTGTACAATCGGGTTCAGGCGAGGTTGACAACAAGCCCTGGTATTGTGATATCAAACAATTTTTGCAAAGCCGTGAGTATCCGCCCGGTGCTTCCAACAAAGACAAGAAGACGTTGCGCAGGCTGGCTAGCAAGTTCCTGCTGGATGGTGATGTCCTGTACAAAAGGAATTTCGATATGGTGTTGTTAAGATGTGTGGATGAATGTGAGGCAGAACAGCTAATGCACGATGTGCACGATGGCACCTTTGGGACCCACGCATCGGGGCATGTTATGTCTAGGAAGCTGCTGAGAGCTGGTTACTACTGGATGACCATGGAGCGCGATTGCTATCAATATGCCAGGAAGTGCCACAAGTGTCAAGTATATGCTGATAAGATTCACGTGCCTCCGCACGCCCTCAATGTTATGTCTTCTCCATGGCCTTTCTCTATGTGGGGCATTGATGTGATCGGAAGAATTGAACCGAAAGCTTCAAACGGTCATCGTTTTATCCTGGTAGCAATCGATTATTTCACCAAATGGGTCGAAGCTGCGTCGTATGCCAACGTGACTAAGCAAGTAGTAGTCAAATTCATCAAGAACAATATCATCTGTCGGTATGGTGTCCCTAGCAAGATTATCACTGACAACGGTACCAACCTGAACAATGACATGGTGCAAGCTTTATGCGAGAAATTCAAGATTGAACACCACAATTCTTCTCCTTACAGACCTCAGATGAATGGTGCAGTTGAGGCCGCTAATAAGAACATCAAGAAGATTGTGCAGAAGATGGTAACAACATACAAAGACTGGCATGAGATGTTGCCCTATGCTCTACACGGCTACCGCACTACGGTTCGCGGTTCAACCGGGGCAACGCCTTTTTCTCTTGTATACGGCATGGAAGCAGTCCTCCCACTGGAGGTGGAGATTCCGTCTCTCCGTGTGATTATGGAAGCCAAGTTGTCTGAGGCTGAATGGTGTCAGAGTCGGTACGACCAGTTGAATTTGATTGAGGAAAGACGACTGGATGCTTTGGCTCACGGTCAGATGTATCAAACAAGAATGAAAGCTGCTTTTGACAAGAAAGTCCGTCCTCGGGTATTCAAGGAGGGTGAACTCGTGTTGAAAAGAAGAATGAGTCAGCTACCCGACCCAAGGGGCAAGTGGACGCCTAACTATGAGGGACCTTATGTTGTCAAGAAAGCTTTCTCTGGCGGTGCTCTGATTCTCACTCACATGGATGGTGTAGAACTTCCGAATCCTGTGAATGCCGATATAGTCAAGAAATACTTTGTCTAGATATGAAAAGAACAGCGTGGTAGGTCGAAAACCCGAAAGGGCGGCCTAGGCAAAAATGCGCTTCCCGGTGGATCGAAAACCCGAAAGGGAGGTCCAGGCAAAATAAGGGACAAGAAACAAAAATGTAAAAGCTCGCTGAGATTACATGTAATTCAGGCAAAAATGAGCGTCTCGATGAGCCGAAAACCCGAAAGGGCGGTTCATGCAAAAATGAGATTGAAATAAAAGACAATTGACTATATCTGGCAAGTTACCATTCCCCTTGGGATCTTTGCAATTGATGTTTGGTTGTTCTCATCCGAGGTTCCGACGCCTGTGGATTCAAGAGTTTCAAGATACCATAGCAGTTGCTGTGTTCAATGTACCACCAACCAATAAAATTACCATTTTCCAAGCTTTGTAAATCCGTGGAGTCGCGCTTTTGGCCGACTACCACCCTTATACATTGATTTGAGCCTATGCTTTTGTTTGGCACTCATTTCCCGTTCTATTTTCAAAGCTTTACACAAAAGATTTCTTCTATGTTAGTAATGATGCATGTCTGGAATAAACATTCTGAAAACTGAAAACCTTTTTTAAGTATTTTGAAAACAAGCCTGAACAGCTAGGTACATTCAAATGAACATGCATGAACAAATCTACATTGATATCAATCCCAATTCAAGTTGCTAGCAAGCCTTCCTCCCAGTTACGGTCTGTGGTCAATGGCAAGAATGAAAAAACAGAATGAAAAGCATGAAAAATGAATATGCTCGCTAAGTTGAAAACCCGAAAGGGCGGCTTAGGCAAAAATGAGCACCCCGATGGATTGACAACCTTCAAAGGCAATTCAGGCAAAAACAGGGGCAACACAAAAAACTATTCCCCGGTGGATCGAAAACCCGAAAGGGCGATCCAGGCAAAAATGGGATGATGGAAAATGAAAAAACGAAATGAAAAAATGAAATGAAAAAACAAACATGCAAAAGCATTGACCACAGATGCGATGTCCAAAGCACTTACGTGACTGTTCCAACAAGCAGCAATACTATTCAAACTGTGTTTCTCTACAATTTTACAGCTTCCTGCATTCAACGATGGTCTCGATGTATCTTCGAACGACGGCCTCCCCAGAAGAGGAACTTTTGCAAATATATGTCCGAGCGCGAGCCGTTACGTGCCCAATATTCCAATGTTTCGTCTGTCTCTGCGAAATTGTGCCTACAAATTGCCAACCATCATGCATGCCAAAACATTCATACATGCATAATCATGCATCTTACATGTTCATGCATTTGATAAAATTGTCATGCTATTCATACGCATCTGCATTCTCAAATTCTATGTCAATTTCAATCAAAATCAATCATGTCAATTTCAAATTTCTTCTGCCAACAATAAATGTCTGCTGTCATGTCAATTTCAAAGTTCAACAGTCTTGTCAACATCCTTGTCAGATTCAAGCTCCTGCAGTTATGTCAATCAAATTCAATTCCTTTTCAAATACAGTTTGTTTCTATTAACGGCCAAGTGGCTAGTTCGCACCCAAGAACAGCTTGTGCCTGTCAATTTGTTTCTGTTATCGGTCAAGCAGCCAATTCGCATCCAAGAACAGCTTGTACCTATCCTTTTGATATCCGCCGAGCGACTAGTTCGTGTCCAAGAACAGCTCGTGCTTTCTATTTTGTTTTCCGTCAGCCAAGTAACCAGTTCGTGTCCAAGAACAGCTTGTGCTTCCTACAGTTTCCTTTCAGCCAAGTAACCAGTTCGTGTCCAAGAACAGCTTGTGCTTTCTATGTTTTCTTTCAGCCAAGTAACCAGCTCAAATACAAGAGCAGCTTGCGCCCTTTGTTGTCAATATTCCCGGTCAAGTGGCTAGTTCGCATTCAAGAACAGCTTGTACCTGTCAAATTTGCTTTCGAGTCTCCCCAGTGAGTCTTGTGATCTTGTTATTCTGTTAATGTCAATCAGTCCCGCAATGGATACGACATATTCCTTTTTGCTACTCTGTTAATGTCAATCAGTCCCGCAATGGATACGACATACTCTGCTATTTGCTATTCTGTCAATGTCTACCAATCCCGCAATGGATACGACATATTTTGTTAAACTCAATTCTCGGTTTGTCTTGCATTCATAACACAAGTGTTGCATGGCATACATGACGTTTACAAATGTATTTTTACGCCCAAAATCAGTGCTAATGTCGATATTTAAGTATCTTCGTCGCGTCAAGCCAAAGACTCTGTCTCTTGACTCTCCAAACGAAGAAACTTAAATAGGGGCAGCTGTCATACCCTCATTTTGGACCTAAAAATACTCTTTCAAATTCCCTGCTATTTTCTAATCCTTTCAAATTCACTGTGTTTTCTACTGTGTTTCAACTGCATACATTACTGCTTCAGTCTTTTAAATTTTTGCATAAAATCATACAAAAGGGTATTTTGGTCATTTCCTACAAAGGAACCCATTTTCAGTCCCTACAATTTGTCCCTGAGTCTTTTCTATTTGTTTACATGAATCATTAATCAAATTCTGTTCAAAAAATCATCTTAGTTTTGCATCTGAGTCAGTCTGAGTCGTTTTTGCCCCAGGGGCATTTTAGTCTTTTCACATCAAATAAATTTTGGGCAGAGAGGTATTTTAAAATACCTCATTTTGGTAGTTTGTTCGTTTTTAGTCCATTTTGCCAAATTTTAACTGTTTCGCTTTACGTTGTTTTCAATTTACATTTTTTACCAGTTTTATTTTACTTTTGCAATTTAGTCCAAGTCTTATGTTTAATTGCAAATTAGTCCAAATACTTTTAAAAAAATTACAAATCAGTCCCATTTTCATTTTTTTTGGTGTTTTATCGTATTTTTGCAGATTAGTCCTTTTAGTTCCATTTTTTGCAGATTAGTCCCTTTAGTTTCATTTTTTGCAGATTGGTCCTTGAGCCAAAAACAGTCCAAAGCCACGCAAGCAAAGTCAAGGCCACATGTCACCACCTCATTGGTCAAAAGGCCACTTGGCAGCCTATAAAAGGCCAGTTACTGTGCAAAATGCCAACAGATCCATTCATCACGAGACACATCATCACAAACAGAAGAGAAATTTCTCTTTCTTGGCAGTTAGGATCAAAACAGAAAATTCACAAAAGCTCAGGAACAAATGCATAAACCCTAAGTTTCCAGAACCAGAATCCGATTCAAATTCAGCGAAATTTGTGGCAATTCTCAGAGATTCGTTACTGAATCTTCATCATCGAATCACTTCTTCTGCAATTCGAGCACCAAAGTTCATCACCAATGGCAGCAAACTCAGTACGATCACAGAAGCAAAAGGTTTGAGAAGAAGAAGGAAAGAAATTTCACCGGATTCGAACCAGAGAAGAGGAAAAGAAGCGATACTGGTTTATTCAAGGAATTCGAAGCCAAGAATCAGTAGAACAGAGCAAGATCCAAAGAAATTGCGAAGAAACGGTTCGAATCTCCGATCAAAACTCAGGTAACACCCAAATCTATTTCATTTTGTTAAAAATCATCACGAATTCAAAACAATATGAATCCATGGAAGGTTCGAACGGTTCGGATCAAAACCCTAACCCTAAACACGAAAATCATTTGAAAAAAATCAAAGAAACGCTTCGAAATCCACAACGAGTGTGAATCGAAGCGAATCCTTGCGGTTTGCAACAAGTTCACCTTAAGAACATGGTAAATCCGAACAGTTCGAACCTACAACAAGGAAAAAGAGATTCACATTGTTCCAACGGTAGAGAACGATTTCCTTTGAATGATTCGTGTTTAGGATAGTAGTACGAACAGATTAAGCCATAGATGAGTGATTTCTGTGTGGATTTGAGAAATTAGGGTTAGGGTTCAAGAACACGAGGGAGCGGCGGAGAAGAGAAGGAGAAAAAAGATTGAAAAATGAGTGAATCCGGGTTTTTCCCCCTTTTATATGTGTGCTGGGTCGGGTCGACCCAAGACCCGGTCCATCTCCTCTCTTTACTGACCGTTTGATTCAGATCCTGATGGATCTGGATCAATCCAACGCTCCTGGAGCGTTAGCTTGATCCGGATCCATCAGATCCGTGGGTCTGGGCCTTTTACCAGTAGGCTTTTGGATTCCTTTCAGTTTTGTGAGTTTCTTTGCTATCTGCACCTTTGTTCTTGCTAATTGAACCTTCTACATGCCAAAATTTTACTAAAAATTCCAAGTTTTTTTTACTGCATGTTTTTTACTATTTTCTTGGCGTTTGGTGTTATTTCTCATGAAAAAACTGAATAAAAATATGCGTTGACTCTTTTGGTGCTAATTTGTGTCCGTTTCGTTGTTTTCTCGGCGTTTCGCATGCGATGCTCGTTCCAATTTTGTGTCATGTGTCTCTGGTACTTAATGTGCGTGTTGGTGTGATATTTTGCAATTTTATTAAGCTGGACTCTTGATACTAATTATGCAATATTCCATTGGTTTGTTAAATTTGATTTTTGATTACTATCTTGTGATATTTCCATTTGTTTGTTAAATTTGATTTTTGATTACTATTTTGTGATAATTCCGTTTTTTTGTTAAATTTGATTCTTGATACTAATTTTGTGATATTTTGCAATCTTGTTAAATTCGATTCTTGATACCAACTTTGCGATATTTTGCCATTTTGTTAAACTTGATTCTTGATTCCAATTGTGTGATATTTCGCAATTTTGTTACATTTGATTCTTGATTACTATTTTGTGATGTTTCCATTTTCTTGTTAAATTTGATCCTTGATTACTATTTTGTGATATTTCCACTTTCTTGTTAAATTTGATTCTTGATTACCATTTTGTGATGTTTTGCAATTATGTTTAGTTGGATCTTTGATGCCAATTTTGTGATATTTTGCAATGTTGTTTAGTGTGATTTTACGCCAATTTTTGTGATAGTTTACCATTTTGTTTAGGATTAGTATTTCATCATTATTTCATCTTGTTTTACTAACCACTTCACTCCATGTTTCATGCACACTAAGCATCTCATCTCATTCCCATTTCTTCCTTTAACTCCTTCATGGAACGTCCAATTAATTCATGTAATATCTTAGGTTTAGTTTACTTTCTTTAATTTCATGCAAGACTATAGAATGTAAAATAGGACCCGATGTAAAGGACTATGGACTATGATGATGTACACCGACACATGCACCGACACACGCACACACGTTGTATGTTCATCGCTAGGTGTATGTTTAGGATACGCGGTATTTAGAGAAAATCAATCTTTTGAAAAACAAACAACTTCCATCACTTCAAATCTTTTTCAAACAAACCTTGGAGTCAAAACTCCAAGAGATTTTTCCTTTATTTCTTAATCAAATCAAAATGTAATTAATTTCCAACTTTAACCGTTTTTGTAAATAAATTGGACCAACCTCATTTGTTTTCAATTCTAATGCCTTTACGGCCTCTTTCCATTCTTCAAAACCATTTTCAAAACTAAAAACAAACAAAACTCACAAAAACATTTTGGAAGAGAACTACATGGAATTTTGATCCCTTAAAAGGGTATGTAGGCAAGAGACTCAAAATCTCTCCAAGTCCAATAAAATAAAACCCAATCTTCTCTCTCTCATTCTTAAAATCAATCCCTTTTTTACAAATAGCAATAAAAGCAACGCATAAACATAAAGCATAGTAAAACGGTTCCTATAGGATACTATAGTCATTGCGGGTGCCTAACACCTTCCCGTAATGAAATCAGCCCCGAACTTAGGATTTCTAAGGTTTTCTCGATTTTACCTTCCCCAAAAAAAATAGAGACATCAATGATCGAAAGGTTCAAATCCAATTAATGATTTGACACCCGAAAATCGCGATGACACACCTTCTGAACATCGTCACATTGCATGACCCTGAAGATTCTCTCAACTTCCTTGAGCCACGTCTGAGCTCCATCAGGATCATAACGCCCCTTGAAGGTAGGCGGGTGATTCCTCAGAAACGTCTCTAACATTCTCGTCCCGTCATTTCCACCAGCATTGTTCTGATTACCCACAGCGTTAGCCATTGCTTCCAAAGCAGCAGCAAGAGCAGAATCGTTTCTACCAGCCATCTAGTTCTCTGGAAACAAACATAAGTCAGAATAATACAATAATACTATTCTAACTCTAAGACAACGTCACTCGACTCTCTACTTGGCCGGACCGACCGACCTGCTCTGATACCAATTGTAACACCCCAATTTCCCGTCTTAAAATTTCTTTAAATAAATCATATAAAATCAGAGTACTTCTCAAAAGGAGTGTCACGTTTCATCTTAAAAACAACTTCGATAATAATTTATCAAATTACAAAAAAATATTCAATTAAGCAGCGGAATTCAATTAGTCTCATCTCATAAATAGTCTTGGCTTAAAAGCCATTAAACGTCTCAAAACATTATTATTTTCAACATCACTGAAAGTCAACACTTAATCAAACATGATACATAAGGAATAGACTCTACAAAAGACCCCATCCCGTTACATATCAGAGCAACCCTACTTCACACATCCTCGCATCAACGCATCTAAGACTGGGTACCTGCACTTGCCCACAAGGCGGCAATTCCAGCAGAAGGGGTGAGATTCACAGCAATAATATTAATATATAAATCATAAGTCAAGATTAACAGTCATACATCCAACTCATACACATATACGTTATAGCACATCATAACATCATCATAAGCATCATCATAACAGCATTACATCAACACATCAACGTCTCAAACATCATCTCATATATGTCACAATTGACTCGACTAAATGCAACACCTAACGTCTCAACATCATGCATGTGGTACCATATGATTATAGCATTAATATGCTTCACCGTCGCTTTGAGCAAATGCTCCACCGTCGCTTTGAGCATAAAGCTCCACCGTCTCATATATATATATATATATATATATATATATATATATATATCTGCAAATGCATGGACTCGTCGTTTAACAACTTAATACACCGTCTCAAGACCATCATTCATAATACAAAACTGACACATGCAGGTATAATAGTTACATGGCAGACATCATCTCATTAATCATATACATCACAACACGTATCATCATCACAATCACATAACCATCATATTAACCATCACTTATATTCAACCATTTATCATTTATCAACAGCTCAAGTAAATCATCAGCAATCATCTTTACAGCATACATTAAAGGGTATAAAACCTCACTAACACTACCCAAAGGGCTCCTCTCAAAGTCCCATGCGAAACAGATCGCAAAACAACAAACAGTCCTGAACCATCTAACTCGCCACGGCGAGTGCATCTACTCGCCACAGGCGAGTACTCACATCAGCTCACTCGCCAAAGGCGAGTTGGGGGCGAGCTGGAGGCGAGAAATACTGGGTGCTTCGGCCTTTTTGACATTTTTCACCAAAATCCTCATTTTTAAGCTCTCTAAATCCAATTTGACCAAACCAACTTCACAGTTCATCTCTATAAATATAAGGGCACTCAAAACCATCTAAAGTTTGGCAAAAATCCTAAGTTTAAGGGTCAAGCTCGCCACGGCGAGCTATAGTGCTCGCCTCGCGAGCAACCAAGGGTTACTCGCCACGGCGAGTGATCACTCGCCACAGGCGAGCGATCTCAGAACCACTACGGTTTCAGTCCAATTCACACCAATTCATCCCAAAACTCTCATGTTAAGCCTCTAACTCATCAACAATGTTGTCCTAGGGGATAATCTAGGTTCTGTAACACATTTCTACAGCAATGCAACACATTCTCACATCAAATTCATCAAAATCATCATAACCCTAGTTCTCAAAACTCACCTCAATTCTTCCCCAAACCCTAAGCTAATCAAAACAGATGATTCAAGATTAATACTACTGAAGTTAGGCTCACCCTTACCTGGAAAAATTGTGCAGAAAGCAGCCTAGCCTCTCTTCTCTCTTCACGTGCCTTTTCTTCTTCTCTAAATGTCTGTACGCGTTCTCAAAACCTTCCTTTCTTAACCTACTTCTCTTATATACTCCCTCACAACTTAATTAATTCCCTCTTAACCCACACAACTCTTCTTAATTATAAATATAACCCCATCTCTTAAAATTCTATCTTTTCCACCAAATCTATTTATTTACCAAATAAATATTCATATAAACATCACTAATATTATTTTATTAAACAATAAAATAATAATACGTCACACGTCACAAATACGTCACAAATACGTCACATAACCATCAAATCCATATAATATATAAACATATATCATACCATCTAATAAAATAATTAAATAATTAAAGAGGGCGTTACAAAAACAACTTATTAAGTTGAATACATATTATAGTTGCTCATATAGACGATAGGTGAGAGAGCTTTCAAAGAAGTTAATTGATACAGGTCAATGCATGCAGATTGCATAGACTTTGCAGCCACCACCCTACCATGCTAGCTTTCCTATTCCACCACCCTACTATTGACAATAAGGCCAACAAGCCACCATGTTTGACATTTACTAGATTGTGTTTTCATTGATGTATTAATTATCAGCACTATTTCAACTACCATATAGCCTCTAAGATTGCTATAAATAAGGTCACTTCCTTCATGTATTACCACAATTTGAAATATATAAAACTTGAGTTTCTCATTTGAGAGTTAGAGAGTGGATTCTCTCTTGGTTTCTGAGCCATATTGGCATCAGAGCCTGGTTCCAAATCCAGAGTTGAGTTTGAGTGAAAGAATCAACGGAAAGTTTGAGTTTTCTAAGGGTGTTCTTGAAGAAAAAGAGCTGCCACCTTTGAAACTCTACTTTGCGGCCATTTTTTTCGCAAAACTAACGCCGCCATTGCGTTCGGAAGGCCGAAAAACCTTGGACTCGAGGTTTTTGTCACCAACGGAGCCTCCACGAGCCGCCAAACGACTCGCCGGAGTTCTTGCCGGACCACCACCCGCCGCCACTAACCACCGCCGGAAGTTTAGAGGTTGAAGATGACCGGTCAGCAGCCACTTCAGCTGCCACGTGTCACTTCAAACCAATAACTTGCTACCACGTGTCAACCTAACACATCACCCTTGACCTATCTAGTCATCGACAAGTTAGCCTCCACATCCCTGTCACGTGTCACCTAGTGCCACGTCATCACCCAAAATTTTCACAAATTACAAATTTGTCCCAAAACTTTTCCGAAATTTTAGATTTGCCCCAAAACTTTTTGAAAATTGAAAATTGCCCCTCAACTTTCAAAAATTGCAGAATTACCCCTTTACTTTTTTAAATTGCAAATTTGCCCCTATTCTTTATGGAATTACAATTTTACCCTTTTTCAAAAATTTTGAATTTTCAGGAAATCCTTCCTTTTTAGTGCTATTATAATAGACAATTTCTATTATGCTCTGTGGTTGCAGTTTAATCTGATCTTCCACATCAGAAAAGAATTATTATATTTTATAGTACTTATACTCATTGCACCCTTTAAAAGAAAAAAAAAATGCCTCCAAGAAAAAACGACAAACACTTAGGGATATTCAAATGGAAGAAATGAGAAGACAAATCCAACAGTTACAAGAAACTGTAAATGCACAACAAGCACAATTGGAAGTCCAACACATGCAATCAGACGTTGATGAATCAAGTAGCAAATCATCATCATTAAGAAGTCGTCGTCCACAAAGACAATCATTCAGAGATAACGACATTAAGGTAGATAATCCTGATTTTGAAGGAAAGCTACAACCAGATGAGTTCGTTGATTGGCTCCAAACTGTTGAACGAGTCTTCGATTATAAAGAGATACTTGAAGAAAAGAAAGTTAAGATCATTGCTGTCAAATTAAAGAAGCATGCTTCCATTTGGTGGGAAAATCTAAAAACGAAGCGAGCCCGTGAAGGAAAAAGCAAGATCAAGACTTGGGAGAAAATGCGTCGAGAACTAAGCAAAAAGTTCTTGCCTTCTCACTATTATCAAGATAGTTTTATTCAACTACAGAACCTTCGTCAGAAAAACTTGTCTATAGAAGAATACACCAGAGAATTTGAGAAGTTAATGATGAAGTGCGACATTCACAAAAAGGAGGAGCAGACAATAGCTCGTTACCTTGGTGGATTATACACTGACGTTGCTCATCCAGTTCAGCTCCAACAATACTGGTCATTAGACGAATTTGTTTGTTTCGCCATGCGAGTGGAGAAACATTTACCCAAGAAGCATTCTTATAGGAATTTTTCCTCCACTGAGAATTCTTCTTATCCCCGCAAAACAGACAACGATCAGCCCAGTACTTCTACAAAAACTTCTCCTAAACCCACTACAGAAAATAAACCCAAAGCTACCAAGTGTTTCAAATGTCAAGGTTTTGGACATATAGCTTCAAATTGTCCAACATGAAGAACCATCACCATCATCAAAGGAGAAGCTTATGAAGATGTTGATGAGGAAACAAACCGAGATGAACCAGAAAAAGAAGAAGTGTTAGAGCCAATTTATGATGAAGAGCTCATTGTTGCTGATCATGGCGAGTCTCTAGTGATCAGACGAAGCCTACACGCAATGTCAGCTCAAGAAGAGCATTGGTTGAGGAAAAACATTTTCCATATTCGTTGCAACACTGTTGGAAAAGTTTGTGATGTTATAATAGACAGTGGTAGTTGTTAAAATGTGGTGTCGAATTACATGGTAGAGAAGTTAGAGATGCCAGCATAAAGTCATCCTCATCCTTACAAACTACAATGGCTCAACAAAGATAGTGAAGTGAAGGTTACAAAGCATTGCCTTGTGAGTTTTTCCATTGGTCAGAAGTATCAAGATCAAGTTTGGTGTGATGTCGTTCCAATGGATGCATGTCATCTTCTCCTTGGAAGACCCTGGCAATACGATCGTCGTGCCCATCATGATTGTTATGCCAACACCTGTAACACCCCGTTTTCCCAACATAAAATAAATATAAAGAATATCAAAGTTTTTCATCATAAACGGAGCATCACATTCAACTTACAAAATTCCACAATATAAATAGAATAAAAGTACTATTTATTAAAACAATTTGTCTTTATAAAAATCCAATAATCATGCAGCGGAATAGTCTTTAACATCTTATAACAACTTTTGGCTCTTAAAGGTCACAACATCAATATCTTAAATAGTTCTCATGAAAATAGTTCAACATCATTAAAAAGGAAATACGTAACAAGGAAACATGCAATAAAACAATCCCCATCCCGTTACATATCAGAGCATCCTAGACGACACGACGGAGATTACTCACAACTGCACTATTCTTCGTTACCTGCAAGTTACTCCTACGAAGAGCAACATTTCCAAGCAGAAGAGGTGAGATTTCACATTCATTAATAGCAGGTAACAATTCATAAAAGGTAATCAACAATACATACAACCATCATTAATTAAACATCACATAAATCATTGTCATACCCCAAATTTGGACCAGGGTCCCCGCTTTTTCGCACATTTTATTCACATTTTTGCTGCGTATGTTACCCGCATTTTATCTGCATTTTTACCTCTCATTTCGTTCACATCTTCAAAATTCTATTTTATACGCGTTTTTAACTTTCATTTTATTACTTTTATTTGTCTTTTAAAAGAGTCGAGAAGTTTCGTCGTTTCAGACGAAATTTCGGCAGAGAGGTATTTTAAAATACCTCATTTTGGTTCCGAAGAGACAATTTTATTTTTAGTTTTATTTTTAATTATTTTTAAATTTTCTTTTTTATTTATTTATTAATTTTCGTTTTTATTTATTTATTATTTATTGTTATTATTTTTTTTTTGGGTTAATATTGTTTTTGGCCCCTGTAATATAGTGCACTTTTGGGTTTAGCCCCTGTAAAAAAAAAACTTTAGATTCCACCCTTAAAAAATGGAGATTCTTCAAGTTTGACCCCCGACCCCATTGAGTCAAAAGAATCTCCTATGTGGTAGTGACGTGTCATTTTTTTTTACCGTGCCACGTGTGTAAATAACTGTCACGTCATTTTTTACTTAAAAATTTAAAATTACAAAAAAAAATTTTTTTATTAAAAAATAAAAAAAAACATTTTTTTAAAAACGAAAAAATCTTTTTTATTTGTTTTTAATTATTTTTTAAAAAGATAAAATTAGTTTAAAAATCAGAAAAAAATTCTAAATTTTTTTCAAAAATTTGATAAATCGAAAAAAAACATACTTTTTTTTCAAAAATTTAAATAAATTGAAATTTTAAATTATTTTGAAAATTCGTTCCAGATTTTTTTTAAATCCTTCCTAATTTCAGAAAAAAAAATGAATTTTCTAATTTTTTGTTTTCAAAAAAGAATTCGTAAAAATTGAGGAATAAATTTTTTCAATTCTTTTCTAAATTCTAACTTAATATATTACCCATCAATGACAGGAAAACCCATATGGTATTATCATTTCCATTTTCGAACTTAATATATTTCCAAATTTTCCAAAAAATTATACAAAAAATTCGAATTAAATTAAAATTATAAAATTCGGAAAAAAACAATATTATCTAATTTTTTTGAATTTGTAAAAAATATTTGAATTTTTTATTCTACTTATTTAATTTCGAAAAAAATATTTGTTTTTTTTTTTATTTTGAAAATTAAATTTAAAAAATCTAAATGTTTTTTGAAAAAATTAAATCTGAAATTTTTTTCGAAAAAAATAAATAAAAAACATTAAATCTGAATTTTTTTTCGAAAAAATTTAAAATTTCAATTTTTTAAAATTTTTGAAAAAAAAACGTATGATTTTTTTTCGATTTATCAAATAACAAATTTAGAATTTTTTTTTTTGATTTTTAAAATAATTTTAGCTTTTTAAAAAATAATTAAAAAAATATTTTTTTCGTTTTTTAAAAAAATGTTTTTTTTATTTTTTAATAAAAAACAATTTTTTGTAATTTTAAATTTTTCAGTTTTTTTTAAGTAAAAAATGACGTGGCAGTTATTTACACACGTGGCACGGTAAAAAAAATAAAAAAAAATGACACGTCACTGCCACGTAGGAGATTCTGCTGACCCAATGGGGTCGGGGCCAATCCTGAAGAATCTTCATTTTTCAAGGGTGGAATCTAAATTTTTTTTTTTTTTTTACAGGGGCTAAACCCAAAAGTGCACTATATTACAGGGGCCTAAAACACTATTAACCCTATTTTTTTTGTAGTATTTGTTGTTTAATATTTATTTTTATTATGATATTTTAAAGTCAAGAGTTTTGTTCTTATCTTTTGGTCCACTTGTCACTACCCTATTGGTCCTTTGTCCAACTTTCTCTCCAAGTTTCTATGCCTTGTTGTCCCTTTTGTACCAGATACCCTTAGGGGCATTTTAGTCTTTTGTCCGTATCAGAGAAACCCTGATTTTACAGTCTATAAATAGACTGTCATTTATTGCACTGGAGAGCCAATGATTGCTTTTCCCTTCTGACAGCCGCATAAGTTTTTTACAAACCCTAATTACTTCTCAAATTCCAAATTCCAGAATCAAACACCAAAAATCATCAAAAACCATAAGAAAAGTTATGAACACATGAAGAAGATTATGAATCAGTAACAAACCAACCACTAACACCACAAGTCACGCGTTCCAATTTCGCAACACAAACAACAAATCCGAATCCATTCAAGCAAGACCAAAACAGAGATGAACTGGGATACAAAATATAAAGTGTGTAATTAGGGGTTAATGTAATTTATTTTTTCTATGGTTTTATTTCTTGTCATTTATTTTATGCAAGACCTTATAATGTATTTAGGGAATTATGTAAATATCTAAATAATGAGAATATGCACCGACACAATCACACACTTTATTTTTTTATCGCTTTATGTCATTACCGCAACCGAGGCGAAAAATGAATTAGTGAAAAACTAGGACTAAAAACTTGACATATAATTTACCTTAAAATTGAACAACTAGTAATTTTAGGTTTTGAGTTTTTTTTTATCTTTTTACTCTTTCCGTTACGCTTTACGCTTAGTTTTTTTTTACCGTTAGTTAAAAAAACCATTTTCTCATAAAAAATCAAATAATCGAAAACACCAAAAATATTTTCTTAAGAAACCTTGGATTTTAACCCAAGAGAATTTTCCCTTTATTTTCTTAATCAAATTCCTAAACAACTTTAATTTACACCTAAAGTTAGCTTTTGCAAATAAAATTAAACGACCTCACTTTTTTTTTAATCTTCTATGCCTTTCGGCTTCCTAATCCTCTCAAAATATTTTCCAAAGCTTTAAAATTAATCTAACTCACCAAATAAATTTTTGAGGTGAACTACATGATTTTGATCCCACCTTTGGGTATGTAGGCAAAAGACTTTGTCTTTCCAAATCAATAAAAACAACAAAAAAAACATGCATCTTCTCTCTCCATTCTTTCACTTAGACTATTAGGCAATATTTTACAAATAATTAGGCAAATGATTAGCATAAGATAATCTAGGTAAGAGGCTCCTTCGGAGTACCGAAGTCGTTTAGGGTGCTTAACACCTTCCCTAATCGAAACCAACCCCCGGACTTTAATCTCTTTAAGGGTTTTTTACTCGTTTTTTCCCTTCCCGGGGATAAAAATTGAGAGTTCAAAGATTGACGGTTCAAAGCCAATTAATGGATTGATACCCGAAAATCACGAGCACAGAAATGGCGACTTCACTGGGGATATTAATTTCCTAAGTGGGTTAAGCCCACCTTACCTTTCTTTTCTTATGCTTACTATTTGCTTATGCCTTGTGTAACACCCCGTTTCCCAAAACAACGTAATAATAATATATTTGATCAGAGTAATCAACAACGGGCATGTCACACTGCTTTCCAAAATTTCTTAAATAGAAAATAATACTATTTATTTCAACAACATATAATCTCATAAATTGCAGCGGAAAATTCTTTTCAAAACATTATTAATCTCCAACAAACCTTGGCACAAAGGCCACAACAAATTAAAATATTATTCAACAACATTTTTCAACATTAGATACATAAAGGAATGAAGAACATAAACGACGCTTCCCATCCCGTTACGTATCAGAGCCCTAGACACTTGAGCCACATCCTACTAGTCCTGGAAATCTGCACTTGCCCACAAGGCGACAATTCCAACAGAAGGGGTGAGATTCACAATCAAAAATAATATATATATATATATATATATATATATATATATATATATATAATTCATCAATTGCATTGAAACAACAACAAATTCACTACAACAACAACAACAATAAGGTCATATACATATATACACATAGCATCAACATTATCAACCACAACTACATCAATCATTTTATTAGTAACATTTAAATCATGATTAAACCACAACACACCATCAACAACTACGACACCGACACCAACGACTCATCAACAACAATTACTCAACCAACAACATCTATGCAACGACAACAACTACTAATGCAATATGCATGTGGTACCAAAATACAGGGCAGAAAGCCCTCACCGGATATTGAATGGTTAAAGCATTCATCAGGGCATAAGCCCTCACCGCTTTGAACAACAAAGTGTTCTAGGACATGAGTCCTCCCGCTTTGAACGACAAGGCGTTCCAGGGCAAAGCCCTCACCGCTTTGAACAACAAGGTGTTCTAGGACATAAGTCCTCCCGCTTTTATGCATTATGCAAAGAACTCCACTTGTGTATATCAACATACAACTTAACAACAACAATAACATCTACTACGACATCAACATCTGTGCCTAATACTTATGACACACTCCCCAACTTGGACAACACGACTCAACAACATCATCGACGGAAACCAACAACAAGGCACATATAATTATATTCATTCGTATATGCATTTACATCATTTCATATGATTATACATTCAATCATACCATTCATCTTTATATATAGCGTTAATTGATTCAGTAAAACATTTAAGTTACTACAAAATTTCGCCCAGGATCGCGACGTGATTTTGGTCAATCGCGACACGATTTCTTGATGTTTTAAAGATGTCATTCTGCCAAGCCAAATCGCGACGTGATGCCAAAATCGTGACATGATGCCAAAATCGCGACGTGATTTCTCATCTGGGCAGTTCAAAGAAACTTGCGATTTTCACAAACCTTTTTCATCCAAAAACCCAATTTTGATCCCCCCAATCACCCAAATTGATTTACTACAATGTTTACAGGTTCTATATACAACATATTACTCAAAACAACATAGAATCATGAAATCAACAACACAATTTATCAACAACCTTGCAAATCATCATACTTTCTAACCCTAAACCATAAACACCCCAATTCAATCCAATTTTTCAGAATTTATACATATATTAATAGTTGAAGGTTAGCCTCACCCTTACCTTAATTTGGTTTCCTGAATCAAGCTGCGTTCTTCTTAGGTTTTTCTTCTCTCTTTCGCGCCTCCTCTCTCTTTCTCTAGGTTTCTCCAAAAGTTATATCACGTACTCCATAATTCTAACCCTAATTCTCTTGTTTATATTCACTTACTCACCTTATCTTATTTCTACTCCTTCCCTCAAATTACCATAATTCTAATTAATTCCTCTTAACTCCAAAATAACTCTAAATTAATCCTCCTGATAAATCATTATTTATTTCTACTTTAATATGTCTCTCCATCACTTAAATAATAATAATAATAATAATAATAATAATAATAATAATAATAATAATAATAATAATACACCAAATAACAAATATATTTTTACACTAAATAACACATATTAGCATATTTCCTCGAAATATATATTATAATTAATCAAATAAAATGCACCAAAGACACTAAATCAGACAAAATAACGAATAACAAAAATAGGGCGTTACACCTTGTATATATATGCTTACTTTTGAACGTGAGTGGTGAGATAAGTCCTACACCCGGACTTGAGGGAAACATAAGATAGGACGGTGGTATAATCATAGTGCCATACCAAGAGCATTCTTGAGTTATGTGTACACGTGATACAACCCCACTCGGCGGAGGCCTCACAGAAGGTAGTATTCTTGTTAACATGAGCATTCATGTCGACGTTATTACTTTCAATGTGAAGTGTCCCGTGAAGCCGTGGACCTTTAGTTACCTTTAACCCATCTTGGCCTTTTAGGACGTAGTGCGGTGGCTAAATCAAGAGCATTCTTGAAATTTGGTCGACACGCGATACTACACTCAAACTAGACCTCTTTGCGGATGCTATTTGACTAGGAGCATTCCTAAGCACCGATACATTCGCAAAGGTGGTTGTAATTTGGGAACCTTGGTAGAACCCTTGTTACAAGTGCAATTCAAACCATTAGTCCTTACCAAATGGCGTTGTTACTCTTAAACTCCAGTTGTGTAGACTTTACCTCTTTGTGTTTTTAGCATAATCATGCATACATGCATTCACCCAAAAGTTTTAATTATCGAAGGACTTAGACAAACCTTTTGTAAACATTGTAGATATGGAAACAAGGAGTGTGAAGAGTGTCATACCCTCATTTTGGACCTAAAAATACTCCTTCGAAATTTCTCTTCTACATCTGATACTTTTTTCAATTCACTATGTTTTACTCCGCAATTTTCTACCGCGCTTCAACTGCGTATTTTTACTACTGCTGTCTTTAATTCTCTTGCATATAAAGCCATCCAAAGTGTTTTTCTTGCATTACAAGTCATTTGAAGATTTCTAAACCAATTGCATGTTTTCCTGCATTTTATTCCAAGTTTTTGCATAAAAATCATACAAAAGGGTATTTTGGTCATTTCCTGCAGTGGAACCCATTTTAGTCCCTACAATTTGTCTCTGAGTCTGTACAACTTGTCTGTACACATCATTAATCAAATTCTGTCTAAAAATCATTTCAACATTGCATCTGAGTCAGTCTGAGTCGTTTTAGTCCTTAGGGGCATTTTGGTCTTTTCACATCAAATTTTTTTGACAGAGAGGTATTTCAAAATACCTCATTTTGGTAGTTTGTTCGTTTTAGTCCATTTTGTCGTTTTTTAACTGTTTCACTTTACGTTGTTTGCAAAATTACATTTTTTACCAATTTTATTTTACCTTTTTGCAAATAAGTCCAAATCCTTTTTTAATTGCAAATAAGTCCAAATTCTTTTTTAATTGCAAGTCAGTCCAATTCTTTTTTAATTACAAATTAGTCCAAATTCTTTTTAATTGCAGTTTAGTCCTTAAGTCTTTTTTTGCAATTTAGTCCTTAAGTTTTTTTGCAGAAAAGTCCAGGGGCCACGCAAGCTGGTCCAAATCCAGGTGTCGTATTTTAATTGGTCCAAAGGCACACATGGCAGCCTATAAAAGGCCACCTACTGTACAAGTCAGAAAAAAAGCCACACAATTGATGACACATCACAAACACCTCAGAAGATTTTCTCTCCATTCAGTTAGGATCAAAATCCACAAAACTCAGAAAAAGTTCAAGAACACGAAGAACAAACCCTAATTTTTCCAGAATTGAATTCAAGCAAATTCCATGGAATTCATGGTAGCTCTCAGAGATTCAATGTTGAATCTTCATCACTGAGCCGCTCCTCTCTACAATTCAAGCGCGAATTCACCGCCAAAAGCAGCGAACTCCAGCGCGATCGCAGAGAAGGGGAATTGAGAAGAAGAGGGAAAGAAACTCAAAGGATTTGAACCGGTGAAGAAGAAGAAGAGAATCACCGATTTATTTTCGGAATTCAAGCCAAAAATCAACGAAACAGAATCAAATCCAAAGATTTCTGAAGATTCTAGTTCGAACCTCCGAATAAAACACAGGTGAATACTGAAAACTTACCTCTTTCTTGCTCAAGAACGGTAACAAATCCAAATCGATGTAGATCCGTAGAAGATTCGAAGAGTTTTTGTTCAAAATCATGAAACCCTAAAAACTTTGAAAACCGTAAAGATTTCATGGTTTACAACGAGTATTAACCGTTGTAAACCTTCGAATTCATAAAAATTTTCATTCGAACAAAGATTTGAACAAAAGAACCAGAACCGTTTGAAAACCGTGAAGAAACTTCACGATCTACATCGATTCACCGGATGCATGTGGTTTTTAATGATGGATTCATGTTTAGAACAACGAAACGAAGCGTTTAAGCCATGTTTGATGAAATTCTGGGTAGGATTGTGTGAATTAGGGTTAGGGTTCATCATAGAGGAACGGAGAAGAAGAGGAGAAAAGAGAGAAACGATTTGAAAAATGAGGCAAACCGGGCCAAAATCTTTTTATATAGGCGCGCTGGACCGGGTCGGTTCAGACCCGATCCAGCTCCCTACGTCCTGGGCCGTTAGATCTAGGTCTGGATGGATCCGGATCAATCCAACGCCTCTGAGACGTTCTGGAGATCCGGATCCATCAAGCTGCGTGGGTTAGGGCTGTGTAACCGTGGGCTTTGGGTTTCTTTTGGTTTTCTTGAATTTTTTGCTATGCTTACCTCTGTTCTTGCTACCTGAACCCCTGTGCATTTTAATTTTCTTACAAAAAATTCCAAAAAATTACTATGTGTTTCTTGAGGCATTTTTGATTATTTTTCTATAGGTTTGTTTGCTTTGTGTATTTTTGTGTGAAGTTTCTTGCATGATCTTTGATCTAAATTCTTGCCATGTGGTATTGACATTTGGCACTGGATTTTGTGATATGTTCACTTATGATTTCATGCTAATTCTTCCAATTTTGTTAGTTTAAATTTTTAGTTCACAATTTTGCAATGTTAATTGTCAATCTCCAATCTTGTTAGTTTGATTTTTTCGTTTGCTATTTTGCAATGTTAATTGTTAATTTCTAATTTTGTTAGTTTAATTTTTGGTTTACAACTTTGCAATGATAATTGTTAGCTTACAATTTTGTTAGTATTGATTAGTTTCTTGTTTTGCAAGCTTATTTGTTAGCTTCCAATTTTTACCATATTAATTGTTAGTTTCTTTTTTTAGCAAGCTTAATTGTTAGTTTCTTGCTTTGCAAGTAATGTGGATTTTGTTCATTTGAAAACAAAGTGTGAAAGTTTGGGCATGCCTTATAATTTTCATATTGTGTTTTAAATAAACCTTTTGAAAGTTGCTTTGGATGAGAATTATAGGTCATATGCTTGCTTAAACCCTTGTAGTTTTCATGCATTTTCCTTTCCATTTCTACAATTTGCTATTGTTTTTCTTTGTCAACTAGTTTAACATTTTTACTATCATTTTATATCTTGTTACTAACCATTTTATTCTATGTTCCATACACCTTGAGCATTCCACTTCATCTCCATCCCTTAGCTTAGGTTTTTATTCAATTTTCTCTCCCTTTATTTTAATCTTTTTTGCAAGACCATAGAATGTAAACTAGGGCCAAATGTAAAGGACAATGGACACTATAATGATGTACACCGACACATGCACCGACACGCACACACGTTGTATGATTTACCGTTAGGTGTATGTTTAGGAAGCGCGAAACTTATGAAAATCCGTTTTTTCCAAAAAATGTTAACAATTCCATCACTTGAAAAAAAAAATTCCAATAAACCTTGGAGTCAAAACTCCATTGTATTTTTCCTTTTTTTTCTTAATCAAATTCAAATGCAAAATAATTCCTACTTAGGCTATTTTCTTTAATAATTGGACCAACCTCACCATTTTTCTTTCTCAAGCCTTTATGGCCTCTCTCTCTTTTCTTCAAAACCATTTTCCAAAATTAAAATCAAGCTCAATTCACAAAAAACATTTTTTGAGAGAGAACTACATGGAGTTTGATCCCTTAAAAGGGTATGTAGGCAAGAGGTCAAAACCTCTCCAAGTCCAATAAAAATAAAATCCAAACACTTCTCCCTCCATTCTTAAAAACAATCTTTTTTTCAATAAATAGCATTAAAAGTGAAGCGTAGACGTAAATCTAGAAGAACGGCTCCTATAGAGTACTATAGTCGTTATGGGTGCCTAACACCTTCCTGTAGCGAAAATTGCCCCCGAACTTAGAATTTCTAAGGGTTTTTCTCAATTCTACCCTTCCCCAAAAAAAAATAGAGATATCAATGATTGAAAGGTTCAAGCCTAATTAATGACTTGACACCCGAAAATCGCGATAACAGAAATGGCGACTTCATTGGGGATCATTCTGCGAGCTACGCCTAGTTTTTCATGCTTTACGTTTTACGCTTTACTTTATTGCTATATGTAAATATTTTCATGCAACGTGTGGGGTGAGAATATCAAAAGTCCTACACCCGGGCTGAGTGAACTTAGGAATAGGTGGAGATATAATCGACAACCCAATCCGGGGGTTGCCTCGTGTATTGGATTATGCGAACAATCTCATATAGCTGAGGCATTTTGGAGGTGATGTTGACGGCGTGTGTTGTCATGCTTAGGCACTTTACTTTCAATTGACCGGTGGTGCTATAGACCGTAGTTACCAAACCTATCTTTGGCCTTTCTAGGATGTAGTGCGGTGGCTAAACCGAGCGTTGTCTCGAGTTTTAGTCGTCACGCGATACTACACTCAAACTAGACCTTACGAATAATCATGGAACGGGTGTCGACTCGTGCTACCATGGTATACGTAAAAGAGGTTGTAGTTTGGGAACCTCATTAGAACCATGGTTACTACTATCAAAAGCCTTAGTTTCACCGGACACCGTTTCCACCCGCAGCTCTGTAACTGTAACCCACCATGTTTTCCCTATCATGCATACATGCATTCATGCATAAACCTTTTTCATGCATTTATCGAAAGGTCTAGACAAATTAAAAACCTTGTAAACATTACAGGTATGAAGAAGACTAAATCTTACAAGTTCAAGGAAGTCGATTTGGTTAGCTTAAGGGAGTTGGCACTCAAAGTTAAGAATCCGACCGGGTTTCGCCTCCGATACGGTGGTTTTCTTACTATTCTCCGGACTAATGTGGAAGAGAAGTTGGTGCACACTCTGGTGCAATTCTATGATCCGGTTTTCCGTTGCTTCACTTTCCCGGATTTTCAGTTAGTTCCTACATTTGAGGCTTATTCTAGCTTGTTAGGTTTACCTATAGCCGAGGGGGCACCTTTCACGGGTCCTGGATCTCCTCTTGCTCCTTTGGTGATTGCTAAGGATCTTTATCTCAAGACTTCCGATGTGTCCAAGCATCTCATCACCAAGTCTCATACCCAAGGTTTCACTTCAAGGTACTTACTTAAGCGGGCTAATCTCGAGTCTACTTGTCAAGACACTCTTGAAGCTATTCTGGCACTACTTATCTATGTTCTCTTCCCGAATCTCGACAACTTTGTGGACATGAATGCCATTGAAATCTTCCACTCCAAGAACCCGGTTCCTACTCTATTAGCTGACATGTACCACGCAATCCATGATCGGACTCTCAAAGGTCGTGGATATATTCTTTGCTGCATGCCTCTCTTATATAGGTGGTTTATTTCGCACCTTCCGAGTTCTTTTCATGCCAACCCGGAGAATTGGTCTTATTCACAGCGGATTATGGCTCTCACTCCTGATGAGGTGGTTTGGATTACTCCGGCAGCTCGAGTCAAGGAGATCATCACTGGTTGTGGGGACTTCCTCAATGTACCTATTCTCGGTACCCAGGGAGGAATCAACTACAATCCTGAGCTAGCCATGAGACAGTTTGGTTTCCCGATGAGAGCGAAACCCATCAATCTTGCTACATCTCAGGAGTTCTTCTACCATTCAAATGCCCCCGCCGGGCAAAGGAAAGCTTTTGTAAACGCCTGGTCTAAGGTTCGAAAGAAGGATGTAAAGCATTTGG
Organism: Medicago lupulina; assembly: GCA_958299785.1. Classification (NCBI taxonomy): domain Eukaryota; kingdom Viridiplantae; phylum Streptophyta; class Magnoliopsida; order Fabales; family Fabaceae; genus Medicago; species Medicago lupulina. The sequence goes on along the minus strand of OY283146.1, from coordinate 9,221,218 downwards.
GTGTGAGATCCGGCATCGCACATGAGGCCTACACTCAGTGGGTGATAGATCGGGCCGAGGAGATCGGCATGCCTTACCCTGCTATGAGACATATGTCTGCATCTGTGCCATCTAGGCCGTTACCTTTGCTTCCCGTGACCCAGGAGATGTATCAGGAGCATCTAGCTATGGAGAGTCAGGAGAAGCGAATATGGAAGGCCCGATACAATGAAGCTGAGAACTTGATTATGACTTTGGATGGCAAGGATGAGCAGAAGACTCATGAGAACTTGATGTTGAAAAGGGAATTGGCCAGAGTTAGAAAGGAACTTGAAGAGAAAGATGACTTGCTTATGAGAGACTCCAAGAGGGCTAGGGGTCGACGTGATTTCCATGCCATATATTGCGGTTCAGTTTCAGAGTCTGATTCTGAGGACTACCCTGTCACTCCATAGGCTTAGATGTTTGTGTTGTTTGTATTGATTACGCTTCAAAGGCTACCTCCCTTGGCTTAGCATCTCAAAGGGATTTATCTTACCAGCTTCCTAGTCTCTTTATTGTTCCAATAATGTTTGCAAAGTTTCTAATTTGTCTAAAAAACCTTTCGATAACCAAAAAGAGTCATTTTTGCATTTGCATTTGCACACATCATGCATCATATGCATCATTCATCGGTCACAAGAACTTCCAAGTGCTCATTGCCTCCTGGTTCTTCTGCCGCAGTTTGAAAAGTGGCTCGTGCTCAAAAGGTCTATCAACCCACCAGAGTACATCAGACTAGACAATACAGAAGAAGGAACAAAGTAGCCATGGAAGAAGAAAACGCACAGCTCCGTACCGAATTGGCTTCTCTAAGGGAAGAGTTGGCTAAAGCTCACGATGATATGACTGCCCTGTTGGCTGCCCAGGAACAACCAGCTTCATCTGCTCCGACGACCGCTGAAGCAATCCCAACATCATCTCTTGATGACCGCTTTGCTATGCTGAGGGGACGCCCTTATTGACTCCCACCTTTCTACGCTCCCAATACTGCAACCGGTATTTCTGGTGCCGGTACTTCTGGTGCTGCCAATGGTGACCAAATCCCCATACCAGATCCTGTTTCTCTCCACACTACCTTGCCTCAGACAACGGTCTTCACTGAACCAATCGTACATTCTATGCCTCAGGACACCAACACCGATACTCACCGTGGGAAGACTCCCATGATTGGAACTATGGAAGAAATGATGGAGGAACTTGCTAAAGAACTCCGTCGTGAAATCAAAGCTAACCGAGGAAATGGTGATCTTGTCAAGACTCATGATCTCTGCTTAGTGCCAAGGGTAGATGTCCCTAAGAAATTCAAAGTCCCAGAGTTCGACCGATACAACGGGCTGACCTGTCCTCAGAATCATATCATCAAATATGTCAGGAAAATGGCCAATTACTCAGACAATGATTTGCTCATGATTCACTGCTTCCAAGACAGTTTAATGGAAGACGTTGCAGAATGGTATACTGGCCTGAGTAAGGATGACATTCATACCTTCGATGATTTGGCTGCCGCTTTCAAGAGTCACTACGGGTTTAATACGAGGTTGAAGCCAAACAGGGAATTTCTCATATCCCTCTCCCAGAAGAAAGACGAAAGCTTCCGTGAGTATGCGCAGAGATGGAGGGGGCAGCTGCCCGTATTACCCCTGCTCTAGATGAAGAAGAAATGACTCAGACGTTTCTGAAAACTCTGAAGAAAGACTATGTTGAAAGGATGATCATTGCTGCTCCGAGTAACTTCTCCGAGATGGTCACCATGGGAACTCACTTAGAAGAAGCTGTCAGAGAGGGTATCATTGTGTTTGAAAAAGGTGAATCCTCCACAAATGCACCAAAGAAATATGGCAATGGCCATCACAAGAAGAAGGAGACAGAAGTCGGGATGGTGTCTACTGAGGCCAATCAATCTATGGCTACCATTGCCCCTATCAATGCTACTCAACTACCGCTACCATACCAATACATGCAATACGCACAACATCCGTTCTTCCCACCACTCTACCATCAGTATCCTCTGCCACCGGGCCAGCCTCAAGTCCTCGTTAACGTTATTGCTCAGCAGGTGCAACAACAGCGACCGGCTCAACAGCAACAACAGCAAGGTCCTCAGGCCAGACCATCTTGCCCTCCGATACCAATGACATATGCCGAACTACTTCCAACTCTGTTACACAAAGGGTACTGCACAACCAGACCTGGCAAGCCTCCGCCTTACCCATTACCTCCCAGGTTTCGTTCCGACCTCAGATGCGATTTTCATCAAGGGGCTCTAGGCCACGATGTGGAGGGATGTTACGCTTTGAAGTACATTGTGAAGAAGCTGATAGACCAAGGAAAGTTGTCTTTCGAGAACAATGTCCCGTATGTGTAACACCCCAATTTCCCGTCTTAAAAATTTCATTAGATAAATCACATAAATCAGAGTACTTCTCAAAGGAGTGTCACATTTCTTCTTTAAAAACAACTTAGATAATAATTTATCAAATTACAAAAACATTCAATTAAGCAGCGGAATTCAAATAGTCTCATCTCATAAATAGTCTTGGCTTAAAAGCCCTCAAACGTCTCAAAAACATTATTGTTTCAACATCACTAAAGTCAACATTTAATCAAACATGATACATAAAGGAATAGACTCTACAAAAGACCCCATCCCATTACGTATCAGAGCAACCCTACTTCACACCGACTCCTCGCATCAACGCATCTAAGACTGGGTACCTGCACTTGCCCACAAGGCGGCAATTCCAGCAGAAGGGGTGAGATTCACAACAATAATATTAATATATAAATCAAACGTCAAGATTAACAATTATAAATCCAAATCATCACATATACAATATAGCACATCATAACATCATCATAAGCATCATCATAATAACATCACATCAAGCATCAACGTCTCAAAACATCATCTCATATATGTCACAATTGACTCGACTAAATGCAACACCTAACGTCTCAACATCATGCATGTGGTACCATATGATTATAGCATTAATATGCTTCACCGTCGCTTTGAGTAAATGCTCCACCGTCGCTTTGAGCATAAAGCTCCACCGTCTCATATATATATGCAAATGCATGGACTCGTCGTTTAACAACTTAATACACCGTCTCAAGACCATCATTCATAATACAAAACTGACACATGCAGGCATAATAGTTACATGGCAGAACATCATCTCATTAATCATATACATCGCAACACGTGTCTTCATCATAATCACATATCATCATATTTACCCATCACTTATATTCAACTATATATCATTTATCAACAGCTCAAGTAAATCATCAGCAGTCATCTTTACAGGATACATTAAAGGGTATAAAACCTCACTAACACTACCCAAAGGGCTCCTCTCAAAGTCCCATGCGAAACAGATCGCAAAACAACAAACGGTTCAGGAAGGCACTAACTCGCCACGGCGAGTGCATCTGCTCGCCACAGGCGAGTACTCACATCAGCTCACTCGCCAAAGGCGAGTTGGGGGCGAGCTGGAGGCGAGAAGTTCTGGGTGCTTCGGCCTTTTTGACATTTTCACCAAAAATCCTCATTTTTAAGCTCTCTAAATCCAATTTGACCAAACCAACTTCACAGGTCATCTCTATAAATATAAGGGCACTCAAAACCATCTAAAGTTTGGCAAAAATCCTAAGTTTAAGGGTCAAGCTCGCCACGGCGAGCTATACTGCTCGCGTCGCGAGCAACCAAGGGTTACTCGCCACGGCGAGTGATCTGCTCGCCACAGGCGAGCGATCTCAGAACCACTACGGGTTCAGCCCCATTCACACCAATTCATCCCAAAACTCTCATGTTAGGCCTCTAATTCATCAGCAATATCATCCTAGGGGATAATCTAGGTTCTGTATGCAGTTCTACAGCCTTGTAACTCAATCTAACATCAATTCATCACAAATTCACCAAAACCCTAGTTCATAAAACCTATCTCAATTCCTCTCAAACTCTATGCCAATCAATAACAGATGATTTACAATCAATATTAATGGAGTTAGGCTCACCCTTACCTGGAAAATTGTGCAGAAATGGAACCTAGCTTCTCTTCTCTCTTCACGTGACTTTTCTTCTTCTCCAAATGTCTGTACGCGTTTCTAAAACTTTCCTCTCTTAACCTACTTCTCTTATATACTCCCTCCCAACTTAATTAATTTCCTCTTAACCCACACAACTCTTCTTAATTATAAATATAACCCCATCTCTTAAAATTCTATCTTTTTCCACCAACTCTATTTATTTACCAAATAAATATTCATATAAACATCACTTATATTATTTTATTAAACAATAAAATAATAACACGTCACACGTCACAAATACGTCACAATTACGTCACAAATGCGTCACATAACCATCAAATCCATATAATATATAAACATATACCATATCATCTAATAAAATAATTAAATAATTAAAGAGGGCGTTACAACTCTCCCCCTCTTAAAGGATTTTCGTCCTCGAAAATTTACCTCGCTCAAACAACTCCGGATAAGATTCCAGCATCTTACTTTCTAGCTCCCAAGTCAAGCTTTCACCCGTCGTTCCGTCCCAAACAACTCTCACAAGAGGTATCTCCTTGCCTCTCAACGTCTTTGTCTTTCGATCATCTATCCTCACGGGTAAGGTCTCAACCGTAAGGTTGTCCCTAACTTGCACATCATCGCTTTGGATCACATGAGACGGATCCGGAACATACTTCCTCAGCTGAGATACATGAAAAACATCATGCAAATTCGACAAGTGCGGTGGTAATCCAACACGATACGCCACCGGCCCAATCCTCTCTGAAATCTGATATGGACCAATAAACCTCGGAGTCAACTTCTTCGATTTCAAAGCATGTCCAACACCCGTCATAGGAGTCACTCTCAGAAACACATGATCCCCCTCTTGGAACTCAAGGTCCTTTCTACGCTTATCATGATAACTCTTTTGTCGACTCTGCGACGCTTTCATCTTTTCTTGGATCATTCTCACCTTCTCAGTAGTCTATTGAACGATCTCTGGTCCTAAGACCACTCTTTCACCCGACTCAAACCAGCACAACGGAGTCCTGCATCTCCGACCATACAAAGCCTCAAACGGTGCCATTCCAATACTTGAATGGTAACTGTTGTTGTACGTGAACTCTATCAATGGAAGATGACTATCCCAAGCTCCTCCCTGCTCAAGTACACAAACCCTCAACAAGTCCTCCAACGACTGAATCGTCCTCTCTGACTGACCATCTGTTTGCGGATGATAAGCCGAACTCAACCTCAACTGAGATCCTAACGCCTCTTGCAAACTCTTCCAAAATCGCGAAGTAAATCTTGGATCTCTATCAGATACGATGCTCAAAGGAACACCATGCAGTTTAACTATCTCTCTAACATACATCTCCGCCAACTGAGCCACAGGAAAAGTAATGTTGATTGGTAGGAAGTGAGCAGACTTCGTCAATCTGTCAACAATTACCCAAATAGCATCGTTCCCTCTAGGAGTATTGGGCAAACTCGTCACAAAATCCATGGATATACTATCCCATTTCCATTCTGGCACATCTAAAGGTACCATCATACCAGTCGGTTTCTGATGCTCAATCTTCGACTTTTGACAAACCAAGCAAGAATACACAAATTGTGCCACATCGCGTTTCATACCAGACCACCAAAACAGCCTCTTTAAGTCATGATACATCTTCGTAGCTCCCGGGTGAATACTCAAGCTACTTCTATGACTCTCTTCAAGAATCATCTTCTTAATCTCTTCATTGTCAGGAATGCAAATCCTACCTCGAAATCTCAACACTCCTTGATCATCGACCTTAAAGTCACCATCCACGGTCTCATTATTAGCAATAAACAAGTCTACAAACTTGACATCTTCTTTTTGTGCTTCTTTGATATGCTTCAGGAATTCATTATCAATTCTCAACATTCCCAATTTTATGCTTTGAGGTGTTCTTTCACACACCAAGCTCAAGTCTCTAAACTGTTCTAACAACTCAAATTCTTTCACCATCAACGCGGACATATGCACTATTTTCCTACTCAAGGCATCTGCAACTACATTTGCTTTACCAGGATGGTAATTCAAACCAAAATCATAATCCTTAAGTAACTCAAGCCACCTCTTCTGCCTCATATTCAACTCCTTTTGATCAAACAAGTACTTCAAGCTCTTGTGATCACTAAACACCTCAAACCTCGAGCCATACAAGTAATGTCTCCATATTTTCAATACGAAGACCACTGCTGCCAACTCTAAGTCATGCGTCGGATAATTCTTCTCATGAATTCTCAATTGTCTTGAAGCATATGCCACTACCTTACCTTCTTGCATAAGCACACCTCCTAAACCCAACTTGGACGCATCATAATACACCACAAAAGGTTCATCGGGCTTTGGCAAAATCAAAACTGGAGCCGTCGTCAGGCGCTTCTTCAATTCATTGAAACTATTCTCACAATGTACATCCCACACAAAGGACTTACCCTTACACGTCAACTGCGTTAACGGAAGAGCCAACTTAGAAAATCCTTCTATAAACCTCCTGTAATAACCAGCTAGTCCCAAAAAGCTTCTAATCTCCGTAACCGACTTAGGAGTCTCCCATTGCGATACCGCTTCAACTTTAGACGGGTCAACCGCAATACCTTCACCAGAAATAACATGGCCAAGAAAACTTACTTCGTTTAGCCAGAACTCACACTTAGACAATTTAGCATACAGCTTCTTCTCTTTCAGCACTTGCAATACAATCTTCAAATGCTCTGCATGCTCAGCTTCAGTCTTAGAATAGATTAGAATATCATCAATAAAAACCACAACAAATTGATCCAAGTACTCATGAAAAATTCTGTTCATATATTCCATAAACACACCAGGCGCATTAGTAACACCGAAGGGCATCACCTTATATTCATAATGACCATAACGCGTCCTAAAGGCCGTCTTCTGCATATCTTCATCCTTCACCTTAATCTGATGGTAACCTGACCTCAAGTCAATCTTGCTAAATACTTTTGCACCCACTAACTGATCCATCAAGTCGTCAATTCTCGGAAGTGGATACCTATTCTTGATCGTTACTTTGTTCAGTTGTCTGTAATCAATGCACAGCCTCATACTGCCGTCTTTCTTCTTCACAAGTAACACTAGAGCTCCCCATGGTGAAACACTAGGTCTCACAAACTTCTTCTCAAGCAAGTCTTCCAACTGTTTCTTCAACTCTGCTAACTCAGAAGCAGACATACGATAATGTGCCATCGACACCGGCTTCGTTCCAGGAACAAGGTCAATAGAGAACTCAACTTCCCTCTCCGGAGGCACATCTGGAATCTCATCAGGAAAAACTTCAGGAAATCCTTTCACAACAGGCAGCCCATCAATTACAGCTTGGTTCTCTAAAGATAACGAAGCCATCAGCGAAAACATCAACATCCCATCACGTTCTAGTTGCTTCAGCTGCTTAGTAGATAGAAACTCTGCGCCCCACTCTTCTTCGACAGAAGAAAAATGCACCGTCCTTCTAAAACAGTTGATAAGAACTCGGTTGTACTCTAGCCAGTTCATACCCAGAATCACATCCATACCACTTAAAGGTAGGCACACTAAATCCATCACAAAGTCACGGCCAAACATAGATAAAGGACAATTTACACATACGAGAGAAGTAGTCACCGAACCCTTAGCTGGAGTCTCGACAACCATCTCTCCATTCATATCAGAAACATCAAGACCCAAAGCAGAAACACAATCTAAAGCAACAAAACTGTGCGTAGCACCAGTATCAATAATAGCAAGTAAAGGAGTATTATTAATATAGCAAGTACCTCTGATCAAACGATCATCATTCTCAGTCTGAGTGCCACTCAATGCAAACACCCTCCCGGTAGTCTTAGTCTTCTTGGGTTGCTTACACTGCGAACCAATGTGTCCTTGCTCATTGCAGTTGAAACACACAACATCATCAAACTTGCAGTCGCTAGTGATATGCCCTTTTTGACCACAACGGTAGCACCTCTTCACCTCAACAGTACATGCATTGCTCTTATGGCCTTTCTCGCCACAAGTGTAACAAGTAATCTCAGCAGGAGCAGTCTTCTTCTGGGGCCTCCTCTCATCATTCACTCTTTGCTTCCCTTTATCTCTAGGGGCATCATAAGGTTTAGGGCGACTCTGCTGGCCCTTAGCTTTCCGATCATTCACTACCTTGTAGTGAGCCTTCGTATCCTCCTCATATATTCTGCAACTACTCACCAGTTCGGAAAAGTTGCGGATCTTCTGATAACCAATGGCTCGCTTGATGTCAGCACGCAAGCCATTCTCGAACTTTATACACTTCGAAAACTCAGCCGTCTCAGGAGTATAATGCGGGTAAAACTTCGCCAGCTCCACAAACTTTGCCGCGTATTCAGTCACCGACATGTTCCCTTGCTTAAGCTCCAGAAATTCTATCTCTTTCTTCCCAGGAACATCCTCTGGGAAGTATCTGTTAAGGAACTCCCTCGTGAAAACAGCCCACGTCACCACAGCTCCATCTTGCTCCAAAATAGGTAGGAGTGTCATCGCGATTTTCGGGTGTCAAATCATTAATTGGATTTGAACCTTTCGATCATTGATGTCTCTATTTTTTTTGGGGAAGGTAAAATTGAGAAAACCTTAGAAATCCTAAGTTCGGGGCTGATTTCATTACGGGAAGGTGTTAGGCACCCGCAATGACTATAGTATCCTATAGGAACCGTTTTGCTATGCTTTACGTTCACGCTTTGCTTTTATTGCTATTTGTAAAAAAATATTGATTTTAAGAATGAGAGAGAGAAGATTGGGTTTTATTTTATTGGACTTGGAGAGATTTTGAGTCTCTTGCCTACATACCCTTTTAAGGGATCAAAATTCCATGTAGTTCTCTTCCAAAATGCTTTTTGTGGGTTAGTTCAATTTTAGTTTTGAAAATGGTTTTGAAGAATGGAAAGAGGCCGTAAAGGCATTAGAATTGAAAACAAATGAGGTTGGTCCAATTTATTTACAAAGACGGTTAAAGTTGAGGATTAGTGTTCATTTTGATTTGATTAAGAAATAAAGGGAAAATCTTTTGGAGTTTTGACTCCAAGGTTTGTTTGAAAAAGATTTGAAGTGATGGAAGTTGTTTGTTTTTCAAAAGATTGATTTTCTCTAAATACCGCGTATCCTAAACATACACCTAAACGATAAACATACAACGTGTGTGCGTGTGTCGGTGCATGTGTCGGTGCACATCATTATAGTCCATAGTCTTTTACATCGGGTCCTATTTTACATTCTATAGTCTTGCATGAAATTAAAGAAAATAAACTAAACCTAAACATTGCATGAATTAATGAAAATTACATGGAGGAGTCAAGGAAGAGATGGGAATGAGATGAGATGCTTAGTATGCATGAAACATAGAGTAAAGTGGTTAGTAACAAGATGAAAATGATAATGAAACATTAATCCTAAACAAAATGGTAACTAATCACAAATTTTTGCATAAAATCGCACTAAACAAAAATTGCAAAAGTATCACAAAATTGGCATCAAAATTCTAACTAAACAAGATTGCAAAGTATCACACAATTAGTACCAAGAATCAAATTTAACAAGATTGCAAAATATCACAAAATTAGTATCAAGAATCAAATTTAACAAGATTGCAAAATATCACAAAATCAGTATCAAGAGTCAAATTTAACAAGAATGAAAAATATCACAAAATAGTAATCAAGAATCAAATTTAACAAGATTGCAAAATGTCACAAAATTAGTATCAAGAATCAAATTGAACAAAAAAAATGGAATTATCACAAAATAGTAATCAAAAATCGAATCTAACAAACAAATGGAAATATCACAAGATAGTAATCAAGGATCAAATTTAACAAACAAATGGAAATATCACAAAATTGTAATAAAAAATCAAATTTAACAAACCAATGGAATATTGCATAATTAGTATCAAGAATCCAGCTTAATAAAATTGCAAAATATCACACCAACACGCACATTAAGTACCAAAGACATATGACACAAAATTGGAACGAGCATCGCGTGCGAAACGCCGAGAAAACAACGAAACGGACACAAATTAGCACCAAAAGAGTCAACGCATATTTTTATTCAGTTTTTTCATGAGAAATAGCACCAAACGCCAAGAAAATAGTAAAAAACATGCAGTAAAAAAAAACTTGGAATTTTTAGTAAAATTTTGGCATGTAGAAGGTTCAATTAGCAAGAACAAAGGTGCAGATAGCAAAGAAACTCAAGAAACTGGAAATAAGCTGAAAAACCAAAGCTACCCGGCCCAAACCCACGCTGGTGGATGGATCCGGATCTCCAGAACGCCTCTGAGACGTTGGATTGATCCGGATCCATTAGGATCTAGATCTAAGGGTTAAGAATACGGGGCGCTGGATCGGGTCAGAATCCACCCGGTCCAGCGCCTTATATAAAAGCTTGAAACCCGGTTTCCTTTCATTTTTTTCACTCTTTCTCTTTCTTCCTTCTTCTCCCTCGCGCTCTTCTCTCTTCTACGGCGGACAAACCCTAACCCTAACTTTCGAAAACCAGCCCAGAATTCCATGATTTATGGCTCAAAAGCTTCGTCTTGTTGTTCTAATCACAAATCCATTGCTGGAATTCACATGCAATGACTGAATCGATGTAGATCTTGAGTTCTCTTTCGCGGATTTCGAACGGTTTTGGTTCAGTTTTTGGTTCCAATCTTTTTCTATATGTTTTTACTTGTTAATTCGTTGGTTTACAACGATGAATCAACGTTGTAAGCCTTGGAATCTTGGATTTTTGTGAAAAAGTTAGGGTTTCGTGATTTCGAACCAAAACCCTTCGAATTCCTTACGGATTTACATCGGTTTGGATTTCGTTGTTACTCATGAGTACGAAGAGGTAGGTTTCGAGTTTCACCTGGATTTATTCGGAGATTTGGTTTGAATCTTCAGAAACTTTTTGATTTGATTCTGTTTTTGCTGATTCTTGCTGGAAAATCTGGAAATAAACCGTGATTATTCTTCTTTTTGCCTCTTGAACCGTTCGAAATCCTTGAATTTCTTTCCCTCCTCTTCTCAATTCATTTCTGTGATCGGTGCTGGAGTTTCTCGCTTCTGGTGAGGAATTCGCACCTTGAATTGCAGAGATTATGGCTCAATGATGAAGATTCAATTGAATCTCTGAGAGTTCACACGAAACTCCATTGATTTTGGTTCAAGCTTGCTTCTGAAACGGTTAGGGTTCTGGAATATTCTTGAACTTTTTCTGGATTTGTGAATTTGATCTGTAACTGAAATGAGAGAGAAAGTGTGATCTGTTTTTGATGATGTGGCGTGATTCTGCAGAATTCTGACACTGTGTGCCTTTTATAGCTTGCCATGTGTGCCTGCGAGCCAATAGGGGACTGCCACGTGGAATTGAACACTTGCGTGGCCTTGGACTTGAAATTGGACCAATCTGCAATTATTGAAACTAAAGGGACTGTTTTGCAAATTTAAAATTTAAGGACTGAAATGTAAAAATAAAAAGTACATGGACTGGACTGCAAAAAAGTTAAAATAAAATGGGTAAAAAATGTAAACTTGAAAACGACGTAAAGTGAAACGTTTAAAATTGACAAAACGGACTAAAACGAACAAACTACCAAAAATGAGGTATTTTAAAATACCTCTCTGCCCAAAATTTGAATAATGTGAAAAGACTAAAATGCCCCTGGGGCAAAAACGACTCAGACTGACTCAGATGCAAACTAGATGATTTTGTACAAATTTGATTAATGATTCATGAAAACAAATTGAAAAGACTCAGGGACAAATTGTAGGGACTGAAAATGGGTTCCTTTGTAGGAAATGACCAAAATACCCTTTTGTATGATTTTAATGCAAAAATTTAAAAGACTGAAGCACTAATGTATGCAGTTGAAGCACAGTAGAAAACACAACGAATTTGAAAGGATTAGAAAATAGCAGGGAAATTTGAAAGAGTATTTTTAGGTTCAAAATGAGGGTATGACAGCTGCCCCTATTTAAGTTTCTTCGTTTGGAGAGTCAAGAGACGGAGTCTTTGGCTTGACATGACGAAGATACTTAAATATCGACATTAGCACTGATTTTGGGCGTAAAAATACATTTGTAAATGTTATGTATGCCATGCAACATTTGTGTTATGAATGCAAGACAAACTGAGAATTGAATTTAACAGAATATGTCGTATCCCTTGCGGGATTGGTAGACATTGACAGAAAAGCAAAAAGGAAAACGTCGCATCCATCGCGGGAATGATTGACATTAACAGAATAGCAAAAAGGAGTATGTCGCATCCATTGTGGGACTGATTGACATTAACAGAATAGCAAAAAGGAGTATGTCGCATCCATTGCGGGACTGGTTGACATTAACAGAATAACAAGACTCACTGGGGAGACTCGAAAGCAAATTGACAGGTACAAGCTGTTCTTGGATGCGAACTGGCCACTTGACCGGGAATATTGACAACAAAGGGCGCAAGCTGCTCTTGTATTTGAGCTGGTTACTTGGCTGGAAGAAAACATAGAAAGCACAAGCTGTTCTCGGACACGAACTGGTTACTTGGCTGACGGGAAACTGTAGGAAGCACGAGCTGTTCTTGGATCTGAACTGGTCGCTCGGCGGATATCAAAAGGATAGGTAAAAGCTGTTCTTGGACGCGAACTGGCCGCTTGACCGATAACAGAAACAAATTGACAGGCACAAGCTGTTCTTGGGGTGTGAACTAGCCACTTGGCCGTTAACAGAAACGAATTGTATGTGAAAAAGAATTGAATTTGATTGACATAACTGCAGGAGCTTGAATTTCGACAGGAATGTTGACAAGACTGTTGACCTTTGAAATTAACATGACAGCAGACATTTATTGTTGGCAGAAGAAATTTGAAGTTGACATGATTGATTTTGATTGGAATTGACATAGGAATTGAGAATGCAGATGCGTACGAATAGCATGACAATTTTATCAAATGCATGAACATGTAAGATGCATGATTATGCATGTATGAATGTTTTGGCATGCATGATGGTTGGCAATTTGTAGGCACAATTTCGCAGAGACAGACGAAACATTGGAATATTGGGCACGTAATGGCTCGCGCTCGGACATATATTTGCAAAAGTTCCTTCTTCTGGGGAGGCCGTCGTTTGAAGATACATCGAGACCATCGTTGAATGCAGGAAGCTGTAAAATTGTAGAGAAACACAGTTTGAATAGTATTGCTGCTTGTTGGAACAGTCACGTAAGTGCTTTGGACATCGCATCTGTGGTCAATGCTTTTGCATGTTTGTTTTTTCATTTCATTTTTTCATTTTTTTATCATCCCATTTTTGCCTGGATCGCCCTTTCGGGTTTTCGATCCACCGGGGAATAGTTTTTTTTTTGTGTTGCCCCTGTTTTTGCCTGAATTGCCTTTGAGGGTTGTCAATCCATCGGGGTGCTCATTTTTTTCTAAGCCGCCCTTTCGGGTTTTCATCTTAGCGAGCATATTTATTTTCATGCTTTTCATTCTGTTTTTTCATTCTTGCCATTGACCACAGACCATCACTGGGAGGAAGGCTTGCTAGTAACTCGAATTGGAATTGATATCAATATAGATTTGTTCATGCATGTTCATTTGAATGTACCTAGCTGTTCAGGCTTGTTTTCAAAATACTTAAAAAGGTTTTCAGTTTTCAGAATGTTTATTCCAGACATGTATCATTACTAACATAGAAGAAATCTTTTGTGTAAAGCTTTGAAAATAGAATAGGAAATGAGTGCCAAACAAGAGCATAGGCTCAAATCAATGTATAAGGGTGGTAGTCGGCCAAAAGCGCGACCCCACAGATTTACAAAGCTTGGAAAATGATAATTTTATTGGTTGGTGGTACATTGAACACAGTAACTGCTATGGTATCTTGAAACTCTTGAATCCACAGGCGTCGGAACCTCGGATGAGAACAGCCAAACATCAATTGCAAAGATCCCAAGGGGAATGGTAACTTGCCAGATATAGTCAATTGTCTTTTATTTCAATCTCATTTTTGCATGATCCGCCCTTTCGGGTTTTCGGCTCATCAAGACGCTCATTTTTGCCTGAGTTACATGTAATCTCAGCGAGCTTTTACATTTTTGTTTCTTGTCCCTTATTTTGCCTGGACCGCCCTTTCGGGTTTTCGATCCACCGGGAAGCGCATTCTTGCCTAGGCCGCCCTTTCGGGTTTTCGACCTACCACGCTGTTCTTTTCATATCTAGACAAAGTATTTTTTGACTATATCGGCGTTCACAGGATTCGGAAGTTCTACACCATCCATGTGAGTGAGAATCAGAGCACCGCCAGAGAAAGCCTTCTTGACAACATAAGGTCCCTCATAGTTAGGCGTCCACTTGCCCCTTGGGTCGGGTAGCTGACTTATTCTTCTTTTCAACACGAGTTCACCCTCCTTGAATACCCGAGGACGGACTTTCTTGTCAAAAGCAGCTTTCATTCTTGTTTGATACATCTGACCGTGAGCCAAAGCATCCAGTCGTCTTTCCTCAATCAAATTCAACTGGTCGTACCGACTCTGGCACCATTCAGCCTCAGACAACTTTGCTTCCATAATCGCACGGAGAGACGGAATCTCCACTTCCAATGGGAGGACTGCTTCCATGCCGTACACCAGAGAAAAAGGCGTTGCCCCGGTTGAACTACGAACTGTAGTGCGGTAGCCGTGTAAAGCATAGGGCAACATCTCATGCCAGTCTTTGTATGTTGTTACCATCTTCTACACAATCTTCTTGATGTTCTTATTAGCGGCCTCGACTGCACCATTCATCTGAGGTCTGTAAGGAGAAGAATTGTGGTGTTCAATCTTGAATTTCTCGCATAAGGCTTGCACCATGTCATTGTTCAGGTTGGTACCATTGTCAGTGATGATTTTTCTAGGGACACCATACCGACAGATGATATTGTTCTTGATGAATTTGACTACTACTTGCTTAATCACGTTGGCATATGATGCAGCTTCGACCCATTTGGTGAAATAATCGATTGCTACCAGGATAAAACGATGACCGTTTGAAGCTTTCGGTTCAATTCTTCCGATCACATCAATGCCCCACATAGAGAAAGGCCACGGAGAAGACATAACATTGAAAGTGTGCGGAGGCACATGAATCTTATCAGCATATACTTGACACTTGTGGCACTTCCTGGCATATTGATAGCAATCGCGCTCCATGGTCATCCAGTAGTAACCAGCTCTCAACAGCTTTCTAGACATAGTATGCCCCGATGCGTGGGTCCCAAAGGTGCCATCGTGCACATCGTGCATTAGCTGTTCTGCCTCACATTCATCCACACATCTTAACAACACCATATCGAAATTCCTTTTGTACAGGACATTACCATCCAGCAGGAACTTGCTAGCTAGCCTGCGCAACGTCTTCTTGTCTTTGTTGGAAGCACCTGGCGGATACTCACGGCTTTGCAAAAATTGTTTGATATCACAATACCAGGGTTTGTTGTCAACCTCGCCTGAACCTGATCGTACAATTGCATCACTGACAGTAAACACATGAGCGGGCCGGTCTAAGCGTTGTAGTTTGATCATCGGCACGTGATTCCAATGGTTTACTTGAAGCATGGAAGATAAAGTAGCGAGGGCGTCGGCCATTTGGTTCTCCTCTCGGGGAATATGGTGCAACTCGACCTTTGTAAAATACGTCAACAGACGCCTTGCATAATCACGGTAAGGGATCAAATTAGCATGATGGGTCTCCCATTCTCCCTTTATCTGGTTAATGACTAGTGCAGAGTCTCCATAGATGTCGAGGTGCTTGATTCTCATATCGATGGCTTCTTCAATTCCCAAGATGCACGCTTCGTACTCGGCCACGTTGTTGGTGCACTCGAACACAATCTGGGCTGTGAAAGGGATGTGATGCCCCTGCGGAGCCACAATTACTGCGCCAATTCCTCGACCATAGGCATTAACAGCGCCATCAAAGATCAATCCCCACTTGCTATCGGGGTCTGGACCTTCACCGATTAGCGGTTCTTCACAGTCTCTTGATTTTAAAAACATGACCTCTTCGTCGGGGAAGTCGAACTTCAACGGTTGATAATCATCAAGTGGTTGGCAAGCGAGATGGTCAGCCAGGATACTCCCTCTAATGGCTTTCTGAGCTTTAAACACAATATCGTACTCTGACAGTAACATTTGCCAACGCGCGATTTTTCCAGTCACAGCCGGTTTCTCGAAGATGTACTTGATTGGATCCATCCGGGATATCAACCAAGTCGTATGATTTATCAAGTAATGACGCAGGCGTTTGGCAGCCCAGGCCAAGGCACAACAGGTCTTCTCGAGCATTGTGTACCGAGTCTCACAATCGGTGAATTTCTTGCTCAAATAGTAGATTGCATGCTCTTTCTTTCCAGTTTCATCCTGCTGACCGAGCACACATCCCATGGACTCATCCAATACTGACAGATACATGATCAATGGCCTTCCTTCCATTGGCGGAACGAGGATAGGAGGCTCTAGCAGATAACTCTTGATGTTGTCAAACGCTTCTTGGCATTCGTCATTCCATACCACAGGTTGATCCTTCCTGAGTAACTTGAAAATCGGCTCGCAGGTCGCGGTCATGTGGGATATAAATCTGGAAATGTAGTTCAAACGCCCGAGGAAACCTCTGACCTGCTTCTCAGTTTGCGGGGCCGGCATCTCGCGGATGGCTCGGACTTTGTCTGGGTCTACTTCAATGCCCTCCTGGCTGACAATGAAGCCTAACAACTTCCCAGACCTAACACCGAACGTACATTTGTTTGGGTTCAGCCAAAGCTTGTACTTTCTCAACCTTTCAAACATCTTAGCCAAGTATTCGACGTGTTGTTCTTCATCGCTCGACTTGACAATCATGTCATCTACCTACACTTCAACCTCCTTGTGAATCATGTCATGGAACAAAGTGGTCATCCCCCTTTGGTAGGTAGCACCAGCATTTATTAGACCGAACGGCATCGCTTTGCAGCAGAAGGTCCCCCATGGAGTGATGAACGACGTCTTCTCCCTGTCCTTGGGTGACATTTTGATTTGGTTATAGCCAGAAAAACCGTCCATGAAGGAGAACACCTTGCACTGGGCAGTATTGTCAACGAGCACATCAATGTGAGGCAGTGGAAAATTGTCTTTCAAGCTTGCTCTGTTCAAATCTCTGTAGTCAACACACATCCGAACCTTACCATCTTTCTTCGGCACTGGCACGATGTTAGCAACCCATTCGGGATATTCAACTGTCATGAGAAAACCCGCATCGATCTGTTTCTGCACTTCCGCTTTGATCTTCAGAGCCATGTCCGGCCGAGTCCGTCTCAACTTTTGCCTGACAGGAGGACAGTCTGGCTTTGTCGGTATCCAATGTTCCACAATCTGGGGGTCCAAACCTGGCATGTCTTCATACGACCATGCAAAAATGTCCGTGTATTCACGGAGAAGCTGGAAGATCCTTTTCTTGACCCCTTCCTCCAATGCGGCACCGACTTTGATCTCTCTTTTGTTATCCTCAGTACCCAAGTTGATTAGTTCGATCTCCTCCTGATGAGGCCGAATGGTTTTCTCTTCTTGCTCAAGCAGTCGGGCAATCTCATCTGGTATGTCATCACTATCCTCATCTTCGGTCTCGAATACCGGGGATTCAACAGTTTGGAGAAGCATAGAATTACTGTGTTCAACGGGTTCATTTTGGTTCGATCTGCGTGACATGATTGGATGATTTTTAGAAAATAATTTTCATGCAGATCTTTAAAATTAATAAGAAAATGCAGACGTTTTGGTTTTTTCTGGCATTACCATTATT
The DNA here is from genome assembly GCA_958299785.1 of Medicago lupulina. Classification (NCBI taxonomy): domain Eukaryota; kingdom Viridiplantae; phylum Streptophyta; class Magnoliopsida; order Fabales; family Fabaceae; genus Medicago; species Medicago lupulina. Next base: position 9,203,318 of record OY283146.1, on the reverse strand, counting down.
TCCAAGGGAAAAAACATTAAAGAAAGAAAAAGAGTCGTGAAAGAAACGACGTCTTTTATTGATAATGGTGATGTCGGAACAAACACGCCCTTTACAAAAGAGTCACTTCCATCTCGGGCAAGGCGGAAGGATTGTTATTTTGAAAATAAAGCCTAAACAGCAAGACATATTACTTAGAATCATGCACAAATACAGGGAGATTGATAACGTTCCAGTTCTTTGCAATGCCTCCTGGTATCACAAATGTGGGTCTGACCCCTCTTTCAGTTGCACCATCAAGAATTGCATTAGTAAATCCAGCACTACGGAACATTCCAGTCGACACGCCTGACATCGGAGAGAAACCGAGACCCTCCTTGTGTTTGTTGTCCTGCAGCTGTATCAATTGGCCCCAACCAGCGGCCTGACCCTTCTGAACGGCTCTCTGCGCGTCCTTTAATGAAGCCATGGCAGCACTAGCTCTTTTGGGCTCCGCACCTTCGATGGTCAAACCCTGGAATGCAGTTCCTTCGGCAGACTTAGCTTCGATACAAGAGAAGGATGATAACTGACTGACCAGATAGGCTTCTTCTCCATGCACTGTCACAAGTTTACCATTCCTTACGAACTTTAGCTTCTGATGGAGGGTAGAAGTGACTGCCCCAGCCTCGTGTATCCACGGTCTCCCGAGCAGGCAGCTGTAAGAGGCATCTATGTCCATAACCTGGAAAGTAATCATGAATGTTTCAGGACCAATAGTCATGGGGAGATCTACTTCTCCGAGCACAGTTTTACGGGAACCATCGAAAGCCTTGACTAGAAAAGTACTCCTCCTCAAGGGAACTCCTCGGCAACTCAACTGATCCAAAGTCGACTTAGGCATCACATTCAACGACGACCCAGTGTCTACCAATACGTTGGACAACATATCCGTTTTGCAGTTCATGGAAATGTGCAGGGCCAAGTTGTGGTGCTTTCCTGCCTCCGGAAGTTCATCTTCACCAAACCAAAGGTTACTGCAAGCAGTGATGTTAGCCACTATCCCACCAAATTGATCCTCTGTGACTTCGTGGTCAACATAGGCTTGTTCCAACACTTTCAATAACACGTTCCTGTGAGCCTCCGAACTGAGGAGTAGGGCCAAGATGGATATCTTCGAAGGAGTCTGTAGCAGCTGATCAACGATCTTATAATCGCTCTTCTTAATTATCCTCAAAATCTCATCCAGATTGGAATCTTCAATGGATTGGCCTGGACGGCCGGCATTTTCAACAACAGGAGGGATTGTCAATGGAGCAGTCTTATCAGCAGGAGTTGTAACTTGCACATCATCTTTCTTCTGAAACAAAAGTGGTCGGACCTTGCCGCTCCTCAAAGCTGTCACCTCAGCGATACTGCCTACTGTGCTTGAGGACACCAAAGGTACTTCTTTCCCGTTTTCCAACATAGTCGCACTGTACTTGTACGGGATGGCTTTTGCAGAAGTATATGGCACCGGACCAGGTAACCGTATGACCAACGGTTCAACGTCCTTCCTGACGGGCGTGCTCTTGACCGGAGTGTCGTGGAAGATCGGCACTATCATACAAACATCACTGGCAGTTAGGTAGTTGTCATTCATCAAGCTTTGGATATCAGTCTGAACTACGATGCAACCCATAGGGTTCTGAAGACATTCACAGCAAGCAGCGTGGTCGTGGCTGAACAAGGAAGCTTGGCACAGCTTGATATGTAGTGGCACCAGGGGTGTAGCGACATTACGGACATTGAGACGAGGGATTTCTTCATAGACTTCAATCATATTCACAGCGGCATGGTTGGGGAGAGGATTGTCAAGCACATGTGGGACATTGTTTTCAAAGGACAGCTTTCCCTGGTCGATCAACTTCTTCACAATGTATTTCAGAGCGTAGCAACCCTCTACGTCATGACCTAGGGCGCCTTGGTGGAAATCACATCTGAGATCGGAGCGGAACCTGGGAGGCAATGGGTTTGGCGGAGGCTTGCCAGGCCTAGTGGTGCAATACCCCTTATGTAACAGAGTTGGGAGTAGTTCAGCATACGCCATTGGTATCGGCGGGAAAGATGGTCTAGATTGAGGACCTTGTTGTTGTGGTTGCGGTTGTTGTTGAGCTAATGGTTGTTGTTGAATTTGTTGGGCGATGGCATTAACAGGGACCTGAGGCTGGCCCGGTAAAGGAGGGTATTGATGGTAGAACGGCGGATAGAACGGATGCTGGGCATACTGTAGGTACTGATACGGCTGAGGCAGTTGTGTAGCATTGACAGGAGTGGCAGTGACAGATTGATTGGTTCCGGCAGACACCATTCCAACTTCTGATTCCTTTTTCTTATGGTGACCATTGCCGTACTTCTTCGGTGCATTCGAGGATTCACCTTTCTCAAACACGATAATTCCCTCTCGGACGGCTTCCTCCAAGCGGGTTCCCATAGTGACCATCTCAGAAAAGTTGCTTGGGGCAGCAATAATCATTCTCTCAACATAATCTTTCTTCAGGGTCTTCAAGAACGTTTGAGTCATTTCTTCCTCGTCCAAGGCGGGGGTAATACGGGAAGCTGCCCCTCTCCACCTCTGTGCGTATTCGCGAAAGCTTTCGTCCTTTTTCTGAGAAAGAGACCGGAGGAATTCTCTATTCGGCTTGAGCCTGGTGTTAAACCCATAGTGGTTCTTGAAAGCAGTAGCTAGATCATCAAAAGTGCGGATATCATCCTTGCTCAAACCGGTATACCATTCTGCGGCATCTTCCATTAGACTGTCCTGGAAGCAGTGGATCATGAGTGAATCATTGTCTGCATGGTTAGCCATCTTCCGGACGTATTTGATGATATGGTTCTGGGGGCAAGTCAGCCCGTTGTAGCGGTCGAATTCCGGGACCTTGAATTTCTTGGGAATATCCACCCTTGGCACCAAACAAAGGTCGTGGGTTCTGACGAGGTCACTGCTCCCACGGTTGGCCTTGATCTCGCGACGGAGTTCTCTGGCGAGTTCCTCCATTTTTTCTTCCATAGTTCCCAATACAGGAGTTTTTCCGCGGTAATCATCAGCATTGGCGCCCTGAGGCGTAGGGTGCACAATCGGCACTGTGAAGACTGTTGACTGAGGCAAGGTAGTGTGAAGAGATGTGAAATCTGGTGGGGGTACTTGACCAACATTAGCGGCACCTGAAGTCGCGGTTCCTGAAACACCGGCTGCAGTATTGGGAGCGAAATAAGGTGGGAGTCCATACGGGAATCCTCTTGGCATGATGAACCGGCTATCGAGAGTTGATATTGGAATTGCCTCAGTGGTCTCTGGAACGGACGAGGTTGGCTGCTCTTGAGCGGCTACCAGAGCGGTCATGGCATCGAGAGCTTTGGCTAACTCTTCTCTCACGGAGGCTAGTTCAGTGCGGAGCTGTGCATTCTCTTCTTCCATAGCTACTTGATTTCTCCTTCTGTACTGTCTGGTCTGATGTACTTTGGTAGGTTGGTCAGTCCTTCGAGCACGAGCCACTTTTCACTCTGCGGCAGAAGAACCAGGAGGCAATGAGCACTTGGAAGTTTTTTGTGACCGATGAATGATGCATATGATGCATGATATGCAAATGCGGATGCAAAAATGACTCTTTTATTATCAAAGGGTTTTTTTTCTAGACAAATTAGAATTCTTTGCAAACATTACTGGACTAACAAGTTATTCAAAGCAGATTGTTTTGATACACTGAGCCAAGGGAGTAGGTTTCTGAAACATAAGCTGAACAAATAGCAATCCTATCATCCAGAGCTAAGGAGTAACCGGGTAGTATTCGGAATCCGGGTCCGAAGCTGAACCACAATAACTGGCGAAGAAATCTCGACGACCTCTGACTCTCCTGGAGTCTCTCATCCTTTTCTTCAAGCTCTTTTCTAACTCTGGCTAGTTCCTTCTTCAGCATTCGGTTCTCATGATCCTTCTGTTCGTCTCTGCCATCCAAAGTCATGATTAAGTTCTCAGCCTCACTGTAACGGGCCTTCCATGCTCGTTTCTCCTCACTCTCCATAGCTAGATGCTCCTGATACATCTCCTGAGTCGCGGGAAGCAACGGTAATGGTCTAGATGGAGTAGATGCAGATACATGCCTCATGGCAGGGTAAGGCATGCCAATCTCTTCGGCTCGGTCTATCACCCATTGTGTATAGGCTTCATGAGCAATACCGGATCTTACACCCAAATGCTTCACATCTTTCCGACGAACCTTAGACCAAGCATTTGTGAAAGCTTTCCTTTGCCCGGTGGGAGCATTGGAATAGTAGAAGAACTCCTGAGATGTAGCAAGGTTGATGGGCTTCGATCTCATAGGAAAACCAAACTGTCTCATGGCTAACTCGGGGTTGTAGTTGATTCCTCCCCGGGTACCGAGAAGAGGTACGTTGAGGAAATCTCCACAACCAGTGATAATCTCCTTGACTCGAGCTGCTGGAGTAATCCAAACCACCTCATCGGGAGTAAGAGCCATAATCCGCTGCGAATAAGACCAACTCTCCGTGTTAGCATGGAAAGAGCTCGGGAGGTGAGAAATAAACCACCTATAAAGAAGAGGTATGCATCAAAGAATAAACCCACGACCCTTGAGAGTCCGATCATGGATAGCATGGTATGTGTCAGCTAACAAAGTAGGAACCGGATTCCTGGAATGGAAGATCTCAATAGCATTCATGTCCACAAAGTTGTCGAGATTCGGAAAGAGAACGAGCCCATAGATGAGTAGCGCAAGAATATCCTCAAGGGTGTCCTGACAAGTAGATTCGAGACTAGCCCGCTCAAGTAAGTATTTCGAAGTGAACCCCTGAATGTGAGACTTCGTGATAAGATTCTTAGACACCTCGGAAGTCCTGAGATAAAGATCCTTAGCAATAACCAGAGGAGTAAGAGAAGATCCTGGGCCCGTGAAGGGTACCCGCTCGGCTATAGGTAGACTCAATAAACAAGAATAAGCCTCAAGCGTAGGAACCAACTGAAAATCCGGGAAAGTGAAGCAACGGAAAACTGGGTCATAGAATTGCACCAGAGTGTGCACCAGCTTCTCTTCTACATTAGTCCGGAGAATACCAAGCAAACCACCGTATCGGAGACGAAACCCAGTCGGATTCTTAACTTTGAGTGCCAACTCCCTTAGGCTAGCCAAATCAACTTCTTTGAACTTGTAAGACTTAGTCCTCTTCATGCCTGATCATATTTGCGAAGAATTTTAGTTTGTCTATACCCTTTGATAAATGCATGTAGAAGTTTTATGCATGAATGCATGTATGCATGATTTAAATAAGGAAAGCACGGTGGGCTAAGGTAACAAGTGGACACGGTGTCCGGTGAAACTAAGGCTTTTGATAATAGTGATCAAGGTTCTACAAAGTTCCCAAACCACAACCTCTCTTGCGTATATCATGGTAGTACAAAGCAACGCTTGTCCATGATTATCCGTAAGAAGGTCTAGTTTGGGTGTAGTATCGCGTGACGACTAAGTTTCGAGACAACGCTCGGTTTAGCCACCGCACTACGTCCTAAGAAAGGCCAAGGATGGGCTTGGTAACTACGGTTCATAGCCTTCATCGGTCAATTGGCAGTAAAGTGCCTAAGCATGACAACACACGCCGACAACATCACCTCCAAAATGCCTCAGCTATGTGAGATTGATCGCGTAATCCAATGCACGAGGCAACCCCCGGAATGGATTGTCGATTATATCTCTCCTAATCTTAAGTTCACTCAGCCCGGGTATAGGGCTTTTGATATTCTCCCCCCACACGTACACAAGAAAATTTTACATGTAACAATAAAGCAAAGCATAAATATAAAGCATGAAAAACTAGGTGAAGCCCTAAAGTCCCCAGTGAAGTCGCCATTTCTGTCATCGCGATTTTCGGGTGTCAAATCATTAATTGGATTTGAACCTTTCGATCATTGATGTCTCTATTTTTTTTTGGGAAGGTAAAATTGAGAAAACCTTAGAAATCCTAAGTTCGGGGCTGATTTCATTACGGGAAGGTGTTAGGCACCCGCAATGACTATAGTATCCTATAGGAACCGTTTTGCTATGCTTTACGTTCACGCTTTGCTTTTATTGCTATTTGTAAAAAAATATTGATTTTAAGAATGAGAGAGAGAAGATTGGGTTTTATTTTATTGGACTTGGAGAGATTTTGAGTCTCTTGCCTACATACCCTTTTAAGGGATCAAAATTCCATGTAGTTCTCTTCCAAAATGCTTTTTGTGGGTTAGTTCAATTTTAGTTTTGAAAATGGTTTTGAAGAATGGAAAGAGGCCGTAAAGGCATTAGAATTGAAAACAAATGAGGTTGGTCCAATTTATTTACAAAGACGGTTAAAGTTGAGGATTAGTGTTCATTTTGATTTGATTAAGAAATAAAGGGAAAATCTTTTGGAGTTTTGACTCCAAGGTTTGTTTGAAAAAGATTTGAAGTGATGGAAGTTGTTTGTTTTTCAAAAGATTGATTTTCTCTAAATACCGCGTATCCTAAACATACACCTAAACGATAAACATACAACGTGTGTGCGTGTGTCGGTGCATGTGTCGGTGCACATCATTATAGTCCATAGTCTTTTACATCGGGTCCTATTTTACATTCTATAGTCTTGCATGAAATTAAAGAAAATAAACTAAACCTAAACATTGCATGAATTAATGAAAATTACATGGAGGAGTCAAGGAAGAGATGGGAATGAGATGAGATGCTTAGTATGCATGAAACATAGAGTAAAGTGGTTAGTAACAAGATGAAAATGATAATGAAACATTAATCCTAAACAAAATGGTAACTAATCACAAATTTTTGCATAAAATCGCACTAAACAAAAATTGCAAAAGTATCACAAAATTGGCATCAAAATTTTAACTAAACAAGATTGCAAAGTATCACACAATTAGTACCAAGAATCAAATTTAACAAGATTGCAAAATATCACAAAATTAGTATCAAGAATCAAATTTAACAAGATTGCAAAATATCACAAAATTAGTATCAAGAGTCAAATTTAACAAGAATGAAAAATATCACAAAATAGTAATCAAGAATCAAATTTAACAAGATTGCAAAATGTCACAAAATTAGTATCAAGAATCAAATTGAACAAAAAAAATGGAATTATCACAAAATAGTAATCAAAAATCGAATCTAACAAACAAATGGAAATATCACAAGATAGTAATTGTCATACCCCAAATTTTGACCAGTGTCCTCCGTTTGATTTTCATTTTGTGCGTTTTTTTTTTAAAACTCGTTTCATTCGTCTTTAATCCTTTTATTCGCATCTTTACCTGCATTTTAACCGTGCTTTAACGTTTGTCGCGTTCGTAATTTAATTTTAATTTAATTTGCATTTTTAAACTCTTCGCGCTCACATTTTTTTATTTCTCATTTTTATTCGCTTTTGAAAATTTTATTCGCCGAGTAATTTCGTAGTCTCAGACGAAATTTTGGCAGAGAGGTATTTTAAAATACCTCATTTTGCTTCCGAAGGGACAATTTTATTTTTTACTTTTATTTTTAATTAGTTTTTAAGTTTTCTTTTCATTTATTTATTAATTTTCGTTTTTATTTATTGTTTATTTATTGTTATTTTTACTTTTTTTAGTATTTGTTGTTTAATGTTTATTTTTTATGTCATTTTAGAGTTAAAAGTTTGTTCTTATCACTTTGTCCATGTGTCACTACTCTATTGGTCCTTTGTACAACTTTTTCTCCAAGTTTCTGCAGGGGTATTTTAGTCTATGCCATGTATCAGAGATATTTTACTATTTAAACACTGTTCATGTGTCAGAGAAGGGGACTCAGCAATCATTGGCAGCCGCAGAAACTTTTCAGAAACCCTAATTCCTCTTCACAATTCAATTTCCAAAATCAAAAACCAAAAAAAATCAAAAAAATTCAAGAACAATATGAATATTCAAACTCAAAATTCATAGAAGCCTTTCCTTCCATAACTCATTTTCGGATCTACTCTTTCCAACAACACAACAACAGCTCGCGTTTTTTTTTACTTCTAATAACAACAACAATAGTTCAAATCCGAACCGGATTCACAAATAGAACGAGAGAAGAGTCGAAGTTTTCCGTTTCCAAACCTTTTTTCCTCCGATTTAAACAGAGGTAACCACTATTTACGTTTTCTCTCTTTTAGCTTCAAAACTTCCGAAAGTACAAATGTAGATCTACTCCGTTTGAGACCTTTTTTTCGAATTTTAACCACGGATTCGAGTAGAGAAGAAGAAGAGGAACATTTTGATGAAAAATTTTCGAAAAAAAAATAAAAAAAAAACTCCGACACGGCGGCGCTACGGCCAGCCACCGCGCCGGAGAAGTTCTGGTCTTCTTCTTCCTCTCTTCCGGCGAACTGGTTGAAGGAGAGAGGTGAGACCTTCTCTCACTAGCTTTGGTTAGAGAGAGAAGGGTTTCGAACAAATGAAAAAACCGGTTGTCATCGTGATTTTCGGGTGTCAAATCATTAATCGGATTTGAACCTTTCGATCATTGATGTCTCTATTTTTTTGGGGAAGGTAAAATTGAGAAATCCTTAGAAATCCTAAGTTCGGGGCTGATTTCATTACGGGAAGGTGTTAGGCACCCGCAATGACTATAGTATCCTATAGGAACCGTTTTCTACGCTTTATGTTTATGCTTTACTTTTATTGCTACTTGTAAAAAACAATTGGTTTTAAGAATGAGAGGGAGAAGATGGGGTTTTATTTTATTGGACTTGGAGAGATTTTGAGTCTCTTGCCTACATACCCTTTTAAGGGATCAAAATTCCATGTAGTTCTCTTCCAAAATATCTTTGTGAGTTTTGTTCAATTTTAGTTTTGAAAAAATGGTTTTGAAGAAAAAGATAAGAGGCCGTAAAGGCTTGAGATTAGGAAACGAATGAGGTTGGTCAATTATTTACAAAAAGGTTTAAAGTTGGAAATTAACACTAGTTTGGACTTTGATTAAGAAAAAGGAAAGGAAAAAAGGTGAGGTTTTGACCTCATTTTGTTGCAAAAATAGTTTGAATTATGCGTTGGTTTTTGATGAAGAAATTATAAGTTTCCTAGATTTTACGCTTCCTACACATACACCTAGCGGTAAGTCATACAACGTGTGTGCATGTGTCGGTGCATGTGTCGGTGTACATCACCATAGTCCATAGTCTTTTACATCGGGTCCTACTTTACATTCTAAAGTCTTGCATGAAATTAAAGAAAGGTAAACTAAACCTAAAATATTACATGAATTAATTGGAATTGCATGAAGGATTTAAGGAGGAGATGGGAATGAGATGAGATGCTTGGTATGCATGAAACATAGAGTAAAGTGGTTAGTAAACAAGATGAAATAGTAATGAAATACCAATCCTAACCAAAATGGTAAACTATGACAAAATTAACATAAAGTCACACTAAACAAAATTGCAAAATATCACAAAATTGGCATCAACACTCTAACTAAACAAGATTGCAAAATATCACACAATTAGTATCAAGAACCAAACTAAACATAATTGCAAAATATCACAAAATTGGTATCAAGAATCAAATTTGACAAAAAATGGAATTATCACAAAATAGTAATCAAGAATCAATTTCAACAAACAAATGGAAATATCGCAAAATAGTAATCAAAAATCAATTTTAACAAACAAATGAAAATATCACAAAGTAGTAATCAAAAATCAAACGTAAAATAGTAAAATATCGCATAATTAGCACCAAGAATCCAGCTTAACAAAATTGCAAAATACCACACAAAACGCGCATTAAGTATCGGGGACACATGGCACGAAATTGGAACGAGCATCGCATACGAAACGCCGAGAAAACAACGAAACGGACACAAATTAGCACCAAAGAGCAAACACATATTTTTATTCAGTTTTCACATGAGAAATAGCGCGAAATGTCAAGAAAATGGTAAAACACATGCAGTAAAAACCTTGGAATTTTTTAGTAAAATTTTGGCATGCTGAAGGTTCAATTAGCAAGTATTATGGTGCGAATAGCAATGAAATTAAAAAAGAAAATCAAGAAACGGCCCAAACCCACATTCCATGGACAGTACCCATCTCACACGGATCCGGATCAAACCTGATGCTTCAGAAGCGTTGGATTGATCCGGATTAACACAAACCTAGATCTAAAGGTGGATAACTCACTAGGCATGGGTCGGTTCGAACCCGACCCGGTTCAGGCGCTAAAATAAAAGGGGAAAAACCGGTTCACCCTCATTCTTTCCTCTCTCGTTCCATCTTCTCAGACTTCTCTCTTGCGCCGTTCCCTCTTTCTCCAAACCCTAACCCTAACTCCTCAAATCCAACTAGAAATTGCTCATTCATGGCTTAATCAACTTGTTCTATCATTCTAAACATGAATTTGTCACTGGAATCTACAGGCATCGACTGAAACAACGTAGATCTGGAACTTTTTCTCGCGGAATCCGTACGGTTTTGGTTCGATTTTCTTTGATTCAACTCTTTTTCGATGAAATCCTCATGGATTCATACGGTTTACAACCGTTTTTTACACGTTGTAAATCATATGATTCCTTTACGTTTTTTTTTTGAAGAAGTTTTAGGATTTCACGTTTTGAACCAAACTCGTTCAGGAGCTCACGGATTTATGTTGATTCAGGTTTGTTAATGTTCTTGAACATAGAGAGGTAAGTTTTTGATTTTTCACCTGGCTTTATTCGGAGGTTCAATCTGGATTCTTCGGAAATCTTTGGATTTGATTCTGTTCTTGATCTTTGGCTTGAAATCCGGAAATAAACCGGTGAATCTTTCGCTATTCTTCTTCTCTGGTTCAAAACCGTGAAATTCTTCGTTTTCCTTCTTCTTTTCTTCTCTGAACCGGTTCGGAATCCTCAGAATTCTTTCCCTCTTCTTCTCCTTCGTGATCGTGCTTGAATTCGTTGCCAATGGTGATGAATTCGCACTGGAATTGCGAAGAAAAACGATCCAGTGATGATGTTCGTCAAGAATCTCTGAGGATTGATGAATTTTCGTAGCTTTTGTGTTGAATTTCAATTCTGGAAAACGGTTAGGGTTTGAATGTTCTTGAGGTTCTTAAGCTTTCTGAGTTTGTTATGGATTTTGATCCAACTGAATTGGAGAGAGAATATTGGAATCTGTTTGTGAGGTGTATTCTGTTGAATGGTGATTATGTGGCGCTTTGCACAGTGGCCAGCCTTTTATAGGCTGCCATGTGTGCTCTTGACCAATGAAAAGATGACATGTGGACTTTGGACTGCTTCCGTGGCACTTGACTTGAAATGGGCCAATCTGCAATATTATGTAAAATTCGGACTAAACTGCAATTTTATATAAAATTTGGACTAAAATAAAAAGACTAAAAAACGTGGTTTTGAAAACATTTGGGACTGAAATGCAATTTTTGAAAATATTCGGACTAAAATGTAAAAATAATAAAATTGGCTAAAAAACGTAATTTGAAAACAACGTAAAGCGAAACAATTAAAACTGACAAGACGGACTAAAATGAACAAACTACCAAAAATGAGGTATTTTAAAATACCTCTCTACCCAAAATTTGAATAACGTGAAAAGACTAAAATGCCCCTGGGGCAAAAACGACTCAAATTGACTCAGATGCAAACTAGATGATTTTGTACAAAATTTGATTAAAGATTTATGCAGACCAGTTGAAAAGACTCAGGGATAAATTGTAGGGACTAAAAATGGGCTCCTTTGTAGGAAATGACCAAAATACCCTTTTGTATGATTTTATGCAAAAAATTTAAAAGACTGAAGCAGTAATGTATGCAGTTGAAGCACAATAGAAAATACGGTGAATTTGAAAGTTTTAGAAAATAGTAAAGGAAATTGAATGAGTATTTTTAGGTCCAAAATGAGGGTATGACACCGGTCCCTCCCTCTTTATATAGGGAGTGAACCGGACTGGTTCACTTAAAATAAACCGGACCTCTCTTCTAAACCGCAACTCTCATCACAGCCGTTAGATCGTAGATCTAACGGCTACTGTGCATCCTTAGCTCTTTTGTTCTCTGATGTGTTTTGTTTCCTTTTTTATTTTGTTCCTGCGCGTTGCTAACCGTCAGATCTATGATCTGACGGTCCCTGTTTTACTGGCTTTATTGTTTTTTTTATTATTTAATTCTGATGGCTGTGATCTTAGCTTCTGAGATCAAATCTGAGCCCCTGGATCAATCAGATGGCTCAGATTATACCAGAAATTGTGAGCCATGATACTTTGTTTTTTTTAGGTTTTTTTTTATTTTATTACTAGTTTTCTTTCACTATATTTTCACTATCTTCACACCATTTTTTTTACCACTTATGCATTGTATTTTTACTCAAACTTTCTTCTCATTTACCTCTAAAAATCATAAAAATATTTTTTTACTTCTTGTCACTTGTTTTTTTATTTTATCATCGTTGTTTATTTATTTAGTTGTTATTTTTGCCATAGTGTTTACTTATCATCCTCATCTCATGCATTATTTTATTTCTTGTCATTTTATTTTTTATCATCTCTTAGTATGTATTTAGGATTCAATGTAATTTAATTTTTCGCATTTTATTTCTCGTCATTTATTTTTATGCAAGACTCTAGAATGTATTTAGGCCTCATGTAAATATCAAAAATAATAAAAATGCACCGACACATACACCGACACAATCACACACTTTATTTATCGTTTTATGTCATAACCGTGACCGAGGCGAAAAACGAACTAGTGACAAATTAGGATTAAAAACTTGACTATAATTACCTTAAAAATGAACAACTAGTAAATTTTTAGGTTTGAGCTTTATACTTTTTACGCTTTTCGTTATGCTTTACGCTTAGTTTTACCGTTAGTAAAAATCAATTTCCAAAAAAATCAAATAATCAAAACACCAAAAATATTTTCTTAACAAACCTTGGAAACAAACCAAGTGATCTTTTTCCTTTTATTTTCTTAGTCAAATACTTAATGAATTTAATTCTCATCTTAGATTTTATTTTCATAATTAAAATTGAATCAACCTCACATTATTTTTTCTTTCTTATGCCTTGAGGCCTCTAATCTCCTTCTTAAAACTTTTTTTTCAAAATCATTAAAAATAGCCCAACTCACCAAAAGAAATTTTTGAGGTGAACTACATGATTTTGATCCCTTTTTCTTTAAGGGTATGTAGGCAAAGGATTTATCCTTCCAAATCAATAAAAACAACCAAAAAAAACATGCATCTTCTCCCTCCATTCTTTCACTTAGACTATTAGGCAATATTTTTACAAATAATTAAGCAAATAATTAGCATAAGATAATTTAAGTAAGAGGCTCCTTCGGAATACCGAAGTCGTTTAGGGTGCTTAACACCTTCCCTAATCGAAACCAACCCCCGGACCTTAATCTCTTTAAGGGTTTTTTACTCGTTTTTTCCCTTCCCGCGGATAAAAATTGAGAGTTCAAAGATTGACGGATCAAAACCAATAAATGGATTGATACCCGAAAATCACGAGCACAGAAATGGCGACTTCACTGGGGATTTTAATTTCCTAAGTGGGCTAAGCCTATCTTACCTTTCTTTTCTTATGCTTATTATTTGCTTATACCTTGTAATTATATGTCTTTCTTTGAACGTGAGTGGTGAGATAAGTCCTACACCCGGGGCTTGAGTGAAATATAAGATAGGACGGGGTACGATTATAGTGCCATACCAGGAGCGGTCCTGTGCTATGTGTGCATGTAATGTAACCCCACTCAACGAAGGATTCTTAAAGTAATATGACGTCGTCATGAGCAGTCGTGATTGGCTCTATTATTTTCAAGATCCGTCAAACGTTGAGAACCTTTAGATCACCCTTAACCCATCTTGGCCTTTTTAGGATGTAGCGTGGTGACTAAACCAAGAGCGTCTTGAATTTAGTTCATACACAATGCTACACTCAAACTAGACCTCTTTGTGAATGCTATTTGACTAGGAGCAGTCCTGAGCACCGATACATTCACAAAGGTGGTTGTAATTTGGGAACCTTGGTAGAACCTTGTTACAAGTGCAAATGAAACCTTAGTTCTTACCAAATGGCGTGTTGACTTAATCTTGCTATGTCGCCTTTGTTTTAGCATAAATCATGCATACATGCATTTCATTCACATTTTTATATATATCGAAGGACTTAAAGGAAAAACTTTTTGTAAACATTGTAGATGAGTTCCACCAGGAGTATCAAGCAGTACAGTTTCAAGAATCCGGATTTGACAAGACTGAGGGAGCTGTGTACTCTCGTGAAAGATCCAAGTGATTTCCGACACCGGCATGGGAAGTTGCTCGACCTCCTCAAGGTGAAGATTGAGAAAGGGATTCTAGAGACTTTGGTTCAATTCTACGACCCGGTTTGTCATTGCTTTACTTTCCCGGATTACCAGCTTGTTCCTACTCTCGAAGAATATTCTTTTTGGGTTGGTCTACCAATTTTGGAAAGAGAACCTTTCAATGGTCTTGAGTTTGCCCCTAAAAATGCCGATCTTGCAAAAGCCCTCCATCTCAAACCCTCTGACTTAGTCCATCCTCATTATACCATCAAGAATGGCTTCCAAGGTTTAACTGCAAAATTCCTCTATGAAAAAGCCGCCACCTTTGCTAGAGACCAGAAAACCGATGCTTTTGAATCCGTCCTCGCCTTGCTCATATATGGCCTCTTCTTATTTCCCAACATGGAACCCTTTGTCGACATTAATGCCATCAAAATTGTCATTCTCCAAATTTTGACCAGTGTCCTCCGTTTGATTTTCCTTTCTGTGCGTTTTAAAACTCGTTTCATTCGTTTTTAATCCTTTTATTCGCATCTTTACTTGCATTTTAACCGTGCTTTAACGCTTGTCGCGTTCGTAATTTAATTTTTAATTTAATTTGCATTCGCGCTCACATTTCTTATTTCTCATTTTTATTCGCTTTTGAAAATTTTATTCGCCGAGTAAGTTCGTGGTCTCAGACGAAATTTCGGCAGAGAGGTATTTTAAAATACCTCATTTTGGTTCCGAAGGGACAATTTTTTATTTTTACTTTTATTTTTAATTAGTTTTTAAGTTTTCTTGTTATTTATTTATTAATTTTCGTTTTTTTATTTAATTGATTATTTATTGTTATTTTTACTTTTTTAGTATTTTTTGTTTAATGTTTATTTTTATGTCATTTTTAGAGCTAAAAGTTTGTTCTTATCTCTTTGTCCATGTGTCACTACTCTATTGGTCCTTTGTCCAACTTTTTCTCCAAGTTTCTGCAGGGGTATTTTGGACTTTGCCATGTATCAGAGATATTTTACTATTTAAAGCACTGTTCATGTGTCAGAGGCAGGAATCATTGGCAGCTTTTCAGAAACCCTAATTTCACCAAAAACCCAAAATTCCAGAATCAAACACAATGAAAAAATCAAAAATGAAGAACATTCATTAATAAGAAAATTTTTCCAGTAACTTTCCTTTCTTCCCTTTCAAAACCGAACCACAAACAACAACAATATTAACCTTTAATCCGAACCACAAACACAAATCCGAACCACAAACACAAATCCGAACCACAAACCCTTTTTTTTTCATTTCGGATTCAAACAACAACACCACCACAAACATCAAATCCGAAACAAGAAGAAGAAGGAAAGGAGCAGATCGGAACTGAATCGGAAAGGAGAGGTAAGAAGAGGTAAAATTTCGAAACTTAAACTTTAGATCTAGGACTGCTGAGTTTGATTTTCGAAAAACTAAGTCCGGATTCGGACTCTACACAAAAAAGGATGTCAAAAAATGCTTTCAGTTTTCAAAAAAAGGAGAGGTTGAATTTTCCGGCGCGGTGGCGCCGCCCTGTTGGGCCGGTCACCACCGCGCCAGCGTTTTGTTGTTCATCGGAGAAGGATGGGAGAGTTGCAGACTCTCTCTCTCTAGTTTTCTTAAATCGTTTTAGAGAGAAGGGGATTTGGCCTTATGTTTGTTTCTTTACTGTTTTTTTTCTTATGTAAACTCTTACCACTATGCCTGAACCCTATGTATGCTTCCCTGTGTTCTTACCACGCATCTTCACATCCAGGCCGTTAAATCTTGCATCTGACGGTCCCTGTTTTACTGGCTTTATTATTTTCTTTATTATTTAATTCTGATGGCTGTGATCTTAGCTTCTGAGATTAAATCTGAGCCCCTGGATTAATCAGATGGCTCAGATTATACCAGAAATTGTGAGCCATGGTACTCTGTTTTTTTTAGTCTTTTTTTTATTTTATTACTAGTCTTTTTTTTACTACATTTTTATTATCTTCACATCATTTTTTTACCACTTATGCATTGTGTTTTTACTCAAGTTCTCTTCTCATTTACCTCTAAAAAAATCATAAAAAATATTTTCTACTTCTTGTTACTTGTTTTTTTTATTTTATCATCATTATTTATTTAGTTGTTATTTTTACCATATTGTTTATTTATCATTCTCATCTCATGCATTATTTTATTTCTTGTCACTTTATTCTTTTTATCATCTTTTAGTATGTAGTTAGGTTTCAATGTAATTTAATTTTCCGCATTTTTTTATTTATTTCTCGTCATTTATTTTTATGCAAGACTCTAAAATGTATTTAAGCCTCATGTAAATATCAAAAATAATAAAAATGCACCGACACATACACCGACACAATCACACACTTTATTTACCGCAATTTTTTACCGTAACCGTGACCGAGGCGAAAAACGAACTAGTGACAAATTAGGATTAAAAACTTGACTATAATTACCTTAAAAATGAACAACTAGTAAAATTTTTTTAGGTTTGAGCTTTATTTACTTTTTACGCTTTACGCTTAGTTTTACCGTTAGTAAAAAAATCAATTTCCAAAAAAAATCAAATAATTAATAACACCAAAAATATTTTCTTAATAAACCTTGGAAACAAACCAAGTGATCTTTTCCTTTTATTTTCTTAATCAAATGCTTAATGAATTTAATTCTCATTTTAGACTTTATTTTCATAATTAAAATTAAATCAACCTCACACTTTTTAGTTTGCTTTCTTCTTATGCCTTGAGGCCTCTAAATCCCCTTCTTAAACTCTTTTTTTCAAAATTAATAAAAATAACCCAACTCACCAAAAGAAATTTTTGAGGTGAACTACATGATTTTGATCCCTTTAAGGGTATGTAGGCAAAGGATTTATCCTTCCAAATCAATAAAAACAACCAAAAACATGCATCTTCTCCCTCCATTCTTTCACTTAGATTTTAGGCACATATTTTACAAATAATTAAGCGAATAATTAGCACAAGTTTAGTTTAGGTAAGAGGCTCCTTCGGAGTACCGAAGTCGTTTAGGGTGCTTAACACCTTCCCTAATCGAAACCAACCCCCGGACCTTAATCTCTTTAAGGGTTTTTTACTCGTTTTTTCCCTTCCCGCGGATAAAAATTGAGAGTTCAAAGATTGACGGTTCAAAGCCAATAAATGGATTGACACCCGAAAATCACGAGCACAGAAATGGCGACTTCACTGGGGATTTTAATTTCCTAAGTGGGTTAAGCCTATCTTACCTTTCTTTTCTTATGCTTATTATTTGCTTATACCTTGTAATTATATGCCTTTCTTTGAACGTGAGTGGCGAGATAAGTCCTACACCCGGGCTTGAGTGAAATATAAGATAGGACGGGGTACGATTATAGTGCCATACCAGGAGCGGTCCTGTGCTATGTGTGCATGTAATGTAACCCCACTCAACGGAGGATTCTTAAAATAATATGACGTCGTCATGAGCAGTCGTGATTGGCTCTATTATTTTCAAAAATCCGTCAAACGTTGAGAACCTTTAGATCACCCTTAACCCATCTTGGCCTTTTTAGGATGTAGCGTGGTGACTAAACCAAGAGCGGTCTTGAATTTAGTTCATACACAATGCTACACTCAAACTAGACCTCTTTGTGAATGCTATTTGACTAGGAGCAGTCCTGAGCACCGATATATTCACAAAGGTGGTTGTAATTTGGGAACCTTGGTAGAACCTTGTTACAAGTGCAATTGAAACCTTAGTTCTTACCAAACGGCGTGTTGACTTAATCTTGCTATATCACCTTTGTTTCAGCATAAATCATGCATACATGCATTTCATTCACATTTTTACATATATCGAAGGACTTAAAGAAAAAAACTTTTTGTAAACATTGTAGATGAGTTCCACCAGGAGTATCAAGCAGTACAGTTTCAAGAATCCGGATTTGACAAGACTAAGGGAGTTGTGTGCTCTCGTGAAAGATCCAAGTGATTTCCGACACCGGCATGGGAGGTTGCTCGACCTCCTCAAGGTGAAGATTGAGAAAGGGATTCTAGAGACTTTGGTTCAATTCTACGATCCGGTTTGTCATTGCTTTACTTTCCCGGACTACCAGCTTGTTCCTACTCTCGAGAATATTCTTTTTGGGTTGGTCTACCGATTTTGGAAAGAGAACCTTTCAATGGTCTTGAGTTTGCCCCTAAAAATGCCGATCTTGCAAAAGCCCTCCATCTCAAACCCTCTGATTTAGTTCACCCTCATTATACCATCAAGAATGGCTTCCAAGGTTTAACTGCAAAATTCCTCTATGAGAAAGCCGTTACCTTTGCTAGAGACCAGAAAACCGATGCTTTTGAGTCCGTCCTCGCCTTGCTCATATATGGCCTTTTCTTATTTCCCAACATGGACAACTTTGTCGACATTAATGCCATCAAAATCTTCCTCACAAAAAACCCTGTCCCTACCCTACTTGCAGAAACCTATCATTCCATCCACTACCGAACCCTCAAGGAGGGCGGACTTATTCTCTGTTGCGCACCTTTACTTCACCGTTGGTTTACCTCCCATTTACCCAGTTCGGTTTTTTCCAAAACAAATTCTGAAAGGTCTTCTTGGTCGCAGAGAATCATGCCTCTTACCCCAGCTGACATTGTTTGGGTCCACGCATCTGCTAATTCAGAGAGAATCATTGACAGTTGTGGAGAGTTTCCGAATGTGCCTCTCATTGGAGCTTATGGTGGGATAACCTATCACCCTGCTCTCGCTATGCGCCAGTTTGGATATCCTATGAATGGAAAACCCATTAACCTGTCTTTCTCCGGAGAATTCTACCTCAACTCCAAAGATCCTACTAATCTGAGAAGACGGTTTGTAGAAGCTTGGCGCAGTGTCCGTAAGCTTGACAGCCTCCACCTAGGGAAGAAGATAAGTTTTGTTCACGAGTCGTATACTCAATGGGTTATCGACCGAGCTGTAACCTTTGGAATACCCTATGCCTTACCAAGACTCCTATCCTCAACTACCCCAGAAATACCTCTCCCTTTGCCACCCAGTACCATGGAAGAATACCGGGGCCGTCTACACAAAGCAAACCTTGAGAGCGCTGCTTGGCGATTGAAGTACCAGACCTCTGAAAGTGAGAAAGACACCATAATGGGGATCTTGGAGCAAACATCTTGGCAACTCCAGGAAAGAGAGCGAGAGAATGCTGAGCTGAAAGACCTCCTTAGAAGAAAAGATGCCATAATTGATCGGATGCCTGGAAGTAGGAGGAGGCGCAGGGAGTTCTTCGCCGGTGCAATTTCAGACTCGGATGAGTAGCATGTTCCAGAGACCTTCTGTGGGTGTTCTAGCTGTTACGTTTGTGTGGTCTTTTATGTTTTAGCTCCTATTCATGTACCTTTAAGTCTATCCCTTGGCTTTGTTGTGTAGAAAGGGAATTATCTTGTATTTGTTTAAATTTTAAGTCTGTCCCTTGGCTCTGTTGTTTAGAAAGGGAATTATCTTGTAATGGTTAGTTCATCTATGGTGAAATCCAACTGCAGTGTTTACAAGAGTTCTAGTTATAAGTCCTTTGATATGAAAAAACACATAAAACTGCATTTGCATACAACATATCATGCATTTTTTTTTCTTTTTTCTCGCATTCATAAAGAGCGTTGAAACCTGGTCTCATGTTCTGTTCTTGTCTATCAGAAGGAAAGTGGCCCCTCAAAAGAAGCACCCGACTACTCGTGTTCACTTCACCCGTGCTTTCAGTAGGAAGAGAATGGCAGCGACAAATCAAGAGAACGTGGAACTCCGGGAGGAGGTTGGAAACCTCAAAGAAGGGTTGGATAAACTGACAACCATGATGAACGCTCTTATGGCTTCTCAAGCTACTCAGACTCAGGCTGTCCAAGCTCAGGCTGCTCAAGCTCAGGCCGCACAGGAGTTAGCTGCTCAGGCTCTGGCTGCCCAGAATCAGGCTGCTCTAGCCCTGGCTGCCCAGAACCAAGAGGCGTTGGCCGGTCAGAATCGAGCTACTCATACCCAAGCAGTTTTGACAGGATGTTCCGCTGGGGAGGCATCAAACGGGAACAACGAAGGTTTTCGCTACCCTGGTCCTCCTGGTTTCTCACCACCACCTCATCACTACACGTCTCTAGCATACCCTTGGGGCATGCCTTTCGGAACTAATGAAGCTGCTCGTGCAGGGGCTACGGAAGCCCATGTTTCTCATGGCCAAAGGGCAACTCCTCATTTCTCAGTTGGTCACCCGACTCAGCACGCTACTGCGATCCCTTTGGTCCATACCAATCAGCATGAAGAAGGACAGATCTACCATTCTGACAGCGTGGCAGGGGATGACCGAGCAGGTAATTTTGAAGAGAGGGTCGACGCCAGGTTCGAGGCAATGCAAAAAGAGTTAAAGAATATGAAAGGTAAAGAGGTTTTCGGACAAAGCATGCAAGATCTATGTCTGGTCCCAGATGTCGTGATTCCTCCTAAGTTTAAAGTGCCAGACTTTGAAAAGTACAAGGGGGATACTTGTCCAAAGAATCATTTGATTATGTACGCGAGAAAGATGACAGCACACAGAGATAACGAGCCGTTGCTCATCCATTGCTTTCAAGAGAGTTTGTCAGGTCCTGCTGTGGTGTGGTATATGAATTTAAGAGGGGTTTCTACGTTCTCAGAGCTAGCTGATGCTTTCATCCAGCAGTACAAGTACAACTCTTATTTGGCTCCCAACAGAAGGGAACTCCAGGCCATGTCTCAGGGAGACAAGGAGACATTCAAAGAATACGCTCAGCGCTTTATTCAGAAGTCGGCACAGGTCCGCCCAGCCTTAGAAGAGAGGGAAGTGAATGAATTGTTCTTTGAAACCTTGAGTCCTTTTTATTCAGAGAAGATGTTCGCTGTTGCTACGCAGAAGTTCACTGACATCGTGGATACAGGAATGAGGCTTGAAGAGTGGGTCCGAAAGGGACGTTTCACCAAGGAGAGTGGTTCGTCGGGATCTACAGCAGGTGGTTCATCAAGCGGTTCCTCCAACAATGCCAAGAAGTATGGAAATGGTTACCCTAAGAAGAATGCAGAAGTCAGTATGGTGGCCCATGGGGGATCCCAACCGGTCTATCCATCCTACCCACTCATTGCCAACATTCAACAGCCTGCCCTAGCCCCACAAGCACCAAACCAACAGCCACAAAGGCTACCCCAGTACTACCCTCCACTATATCAACAGCCCTATCCCCAAAATCCCCAGCAATTTTTCCCACAACCATACTATCCGCAACCACAACAACCGCAACAACAACAACCACGCCCTCAAGCCCCTCAACAACACAACCGCCCTCGCCGAACATATTTTCCCCCAATACCTATGCCCTACAGAGACTTACTACCCTCCGTGCTTACCAAAGGCTTGGCCCAAACCAGACAGCCACCCCGTGTACCCAACCCTTTACCAAATTGGTATCGTGCTAATAGAACTTGTGATTTTCATCAAGGGGCCCCAGGCCACGACATAGAGAATTGTTACGCTTTCAAGGAAACGGTGCAAAAGTTGATTGAAAGTGGTGATCTATCCTTTACAGATGTTCCTCCAAACGCCCAACATAATCCACTGCCTCCCCATGGGCCCGCAGTTAATATGGTTGATTGCTATCAAAAGGATGGTCGTATACTCAAAGTACAAGACATCAAGACTCCTTTGGTACCAATCCATGCAAAGATGTGTGAGGCTGATCTTTTCAGTCATGACCACGCTGCCTGCAATGAATGTTCCGTCAATCCCCGAGGGTGTCTTTTGGTCCGAAGTGATATTCAAAGTCTGATGGATGCACAAATACTCGTTGTAGAAAGGGAAGACAAGAGTGTCTGTGTAGTTACTCCAGTTTTCAAAAACCAAAGGTGCCCTGAAGTATCCTGCAAGCCAGCCAGCACGCCGCTAGTGATTTATGTGCCTAAACCGTACTCTTCGCCGCAGGCTGTCCCATATGACTATGGCACTAACAAAGAGACATCCTCGTTGCCTACAGCATCGGTGGATAACATTGCCGAAAGCAATAAGATCCTGAGAAGCGGACGAGTGCTCCCTTTGGCTGTCCGTGAGAAGAGCAGTGAACTTGCACAGGGACGAGATCTGGGTAAAGGAAAGGTCAGTGGCCCGCTAAAGGATGTGGTGTATGAGGATAGCGATGAGATTTTGAAGTTGATTAAAAGGAGCGAGTACAAAGTGGTAGATCAGCTCCTGCAGACCCCGTCTAAAATTTCAATCTTGTCTTTGCTTCTAAACTCAGATGCTCACAGGGAGGCCCTGCTGAAGGTATTGGATCAGGCCTATGTTGACCATGAAGTGACTTTGGGGCAGTTCGAGCATATAGTTGGGAATGTAACCATTTGTAACAACCTGGGGTTTAGTGATGAAGAGCCCCAAGGATGATTTCCCTTTACCTCACATTGATGTATTGGTCGACAGTACCGCCAAATGCAAAGTCTTCTCCTTCATGGACGGTTTCTCAGGGTATAATCAGATAAGGATGGCTCCAGAAGATAGAGAGAAGACATCTTTTATTACACCTTGGGGTACATTCTGTTATCAGGTAATGCCGTTTGGGTTGATAAATGCTGGTGCCACCTACCAGAGAGGCATGACCAAGATCTTTCATGACATGATGCATAAAGAAATTGAAGTTTATGTGGATGATATGATCGTCAAGTCTGGTACAGAAGAAGAACATGTTGAGTATCTGTTGAAGATGTTCCAACGTTTGAGAAAGTATAAACTCCGTCTGAACCCCAATAAATGCACATTTGGTGTTAGATCTGGAAAGCTGTTGGGTTTCATCGTGAGCCAGAAGGGTATTGAAGTTGATCCTGATAAAGTCAGAGCCATCAGAGAAATGCCTGCTCCGAAGACAGAGAAACAAGTCAGAGGATTTCTGGGGAGGTTGAACTACATCTCTAGATTCATTTCTCACATGACTGCCACGTGTGGGCTGATATTCAAGTTGCTCCGCAAGAATCAGGGGATTATCTGGACAGAAGAGTGTCAGGAGGCATTTGATAAGATCAAAGAGTACTTGTTAGAACCACCAATTCTTGTTCCCCCAGTGGAAGGAAGACCGTTGATCATGTACTTAACCGTGTTAGAAGACTCCATGGGCTGTGTGCTGGGGCAACAAGATGAGACTGGCAAGAAAGAGCACGCAATCTATTACTTAAGCAAGAAGTTTACTGATTGTGAATCCCGCTATTCAATGTTAGAAAAGACTTGTTGCGCTTTGGCCTGGGCTGCCAAGCGACTTCGCCACTACATGGTTAATCACACTACTTGGTTGATATCTAAAATGGATCTGATCAAGTACATTTTTGAGAAACCCGCTTTAACAGGAAGGATTGCCCGGTGGCAGATGTTGTTGTCCGAGTATGACATTGTTTACCGTACTCAGAAAGCTATCAAAGGTAGTATTTTGGCTGACCATTTGGCCCACCAACCAGTTGACGACTACCAGCAAATCAAGTTCGATTTCCCTGATGAAGAGATAATGTATTTGAAGATGAAAGATTGTGATGAACCGTTGTTTGGTGAAGGCCCTGATCCCGAATCAGAATGGGGAATGATTTTCGACGGTGCAGTAAATGTTTATGGTAACGGAATAGGGGCGGCCCTCATCACTCCTAAAGGCACTCACATCCCGTTTACTGCAAGGCTACAGTTCGAATGTACGAACAACATCGCAGAGTATGAGGCTTGTATCTTGGGAATTGAAGAAGCAATTGATATGAGGATCAAGAAAATTGACATATATGGAGATTCAGCTCTAGTGATCAATCAGATCAAAGGGAAATGGGAAACTCACCATGCTGGCTTGATCCCATACAGAGATTACGCAAGGCGGTTGTTGACCTTCTTCAACAAGGTTGAACTACATCACCTTCCCCGAGAAGAAAATCGGATGGCCGATGCTTTGGCTACTTTATCATCAATGATCAAAGTTAGTCATCCCAATCGTGTACCAACAATCAGCATTCGGTTCCTTGAAAGACCTGCTTATGTGTTTGCAGCCGAGGTAGTTTCCGATGACAAGCCGTGGTTTCATGATATCAAGGTTTTCCTTCAAACTCAAGAGTATCCGCCAGGAGCATCCCGCAAAGACAAGAAGACTTTGAGAAGATTGTCCAGTAGTTTCTTTCTGAATGGTGATGTGCTGTATAAAAGGAATTTTGATGCGGTCTTGCTTAGATGTGTGGATCGACGTGAAGCAGATTTACTGATGCATGAAATACATGAAGGCTCGTTCGGAACTCATTCTAGTGGGTACGCAATGGCTAAGAAAGCGTTGAGAGCAGGCTATTATTGGATAACAATGCAAGCTGATTGTTATAACCATGCTAAGAAGTGCCACAAATGCCAGATATATGCGGATAAGATCCATATACCGCCATCAATGCTCAATGTCATCTCTTCTCCGTGGCCCTTTTCTATGTGGGGCATCGATATGATTGGTCGGATTGAACCAAAAGCTTCCAACGGACATCGTTTCATACTTGTGGCTATTGATTACTTCACCAAGTGGGTTGAAGCAGCCTCTTACGCTAATGTCACTAAACAAGTGGTGGTCCGTTTCATCAAGAATAATATCATCAGTCGCTATGGGGTCCCCAACAAGATCATCACCGATACTGGTACAAATCTGAACAACAATATGATGAAGGAACTGTGCAGTGAGTTCAAGATTGAGCACCATAACTCCTCTCCTTACCGACCTCAGATGAACGGTGCAGTTGAAGCAGCAAATAAGAATATAAAGAAGATTGTGCAGAAGATGGTGGTCACTTACAAAGATTGGCATGAGATGTTGCCTTATGATCTGTATGGATATCGTACTTCTATACGCACTTCAACAGGGGCAACCCCTTTCTCTTTGGTTTATGGTATGGAAGCTGTACTCCCGGTAGAGGTTGAGATCCCGTCATTAAGAGTGCTGATGGAAGCTGAGTTGACAGAGGCTGAATGGTGTCAGAATAGATATGATCAGTTGAACATGATTGAAGAGAAGCGCATGGCAGCTCTATGCCACGGACAGCTGTATCAGTCAAGAATGAAACAAGCATTTGACAAGAGGGTGTGTCCCCGTGAATTCAAAGAAGGCGATCTTGTGGTGAAGAGTATTAAGTCTTTTCAGCCAGACCCCAGAGGCAAATGGACGCCTAACTATGAAGGTCCCTATGTAGTCAAGAGAGCGTTCTCCGGTGGTGCTTTAATTCTTACAACTATGGATGGTGATGAGCTTCCTCGTCCTGTAAATTCAGATGCAGTCAAGAAATACTTTGTCTAAATAAATTTAGCTCGGCAGGTCGAAAACCCGAAAGGGCGGCTTGAACCAAAAATGAGCAGCTCGGCAGGTCGAAAACCCGAAAGGGCGGCTTGAACCAAAAATGAGCACCTCGGTGGACTGAAAACCCGAAAGGGCGGTCCAGGCAAAAGTTAGAGGTAATAAAAAAAAAAAAAAGTAACTGCATCGATCCAAAATTAAAGCATCAGTTGTGTGTGGGGCATCTTCAGCTGTTAGTAAAACTCCAAAGCAAAGCGTCGAAACGGTGAAACTCAAAGTTATTAGGGAGTATAGTGGTTATTCATGTTCAATGTATCTTCCCATTTAATTGCCATTTTCCAAATTTTGTAATCCGTGGAGCCATGCCTTTGGACTGGTTATCACTCTTTTAAATCAAATCGAGCCAGAGCCCGTTTATTTGGAATTCTTATTTACTCTCATGTGCAATCTTTCTCCCATTGATTAAATTTTGATATTTGAAGCAAGAACTAAAATAAAAAGTTTTTTTTGTTTTCTATTTTGAAAAGAAAAGCCAAAAAGTCAAGCATCTTACTTTAGATTAGTGTATCGTGGAAGTTGTTGCCCGCGATCTCAGAAGCAGTTTGCTCTACGAAGAAGTATAATCATTGCTAAAAAAAAAAAGAGAGCTCGCTAGGTCGAAAACCCGTGAGGGCGATCTAAGCCAAAATTGAGCACCTCGGTGGACTGAAAACCCGAAAGGGCGGTCCAGGCAAAAATTAGGGGGCATAAAAAAAAGAAAGTACATTCCCGGTGGATTGAAAACCCGAAAGGGCGGTCCAGGCAAAAGTTAGGGATAAAAAAAAAAGGAGAAAAAGAAGCAATGATTATAAAAGCGGGGTCTGTTCCGAGATAACTGATTTCAGTTCAAAAATGGCGACTCCTGGTCTCTTTTGTCATGTATCCGGCACTCTGACAGAGATTGTATTTAGAGCGGCATATTACCAGCATTCCCTCAGTTTTGTCTTTGGCTTTGATCAAGTTTAGTCGACTCAGCAGAGTGGTGTGGCGTTTAGTCCTGGATGTATCCCTTGGAAAGGAATATATTCAGAAGCTGGTGGAGTGATTAGGAGTTGACGTCGGGCCACTTTCCTCTTTAACCTGCCCAACCTTGTCCTTTACTTTTACCTTTCACTATTAAAATCTCATATATTCATGCATTCATGCATCTGCATTTCATCTTTAAATCCATATAGGTGTGCATTTTATTGTTTCATGCCTAATCAAAGTGTTGACCAATCATTTAATTCCAAGTGGCAGGTCTCATCCTTCAATCAGTTTCCAAATACTGTTATCTCTGTCTTCTTTTACTTTTTCAGGCTTTATCATTTAGGTTGATTACTTGCATATTTAGTGTCTGCATGTGCATCGAAT
Organism: Medicago lupulina; assembly: GCA_958299785.1. NCBI lineage: Eukaryota > Viridiplantae > Streptophyta > Magnoliopsida > Fabales > Fabaceae > Medicago > Medicago lupulina. Next base: position 9,176,332 of record OY283146.1, on the reverse strand, counting down.
TGCTATTTCAAAAAGTAATTGGCACAACAAATCATCTACATGTGCGCCGCTTACTTTTTCAAAGAAAGCAATCACCAAAAAGTTTTTCGTAAACCTTCGGCTACTTTTTCCAAAGTAGTCGACACTTGCTTTATTTTCTGCAAACCTTCGGTTACTTTTTCAAAGGTAATCGACCAAAAGCTTTATTTTCTGCAAACCTTCGGTTACTATTTCAAAAGTAATCGACAAAATGCTCTACTTTCTACAAAAATGCTTTATTTTCGCAATTGCTTTATTTTTCTTGCTAAATGCTTTATTTCCCGTAAAATGTTTTATTTCTTGCAAAATGCTTTATTTTCTGCAAAAATATGCTTTATTTTTTTTTTTCGCAATTGCTTTACTTCATGCAAAAATTACCTTATTTTCGCAAAAATATTGTAATTCCTGCAAAATGCTTTAATGTCTGCAAAGGTGCTTTAATTTCTGTTAACTTGCTTTATTTCCTGCAAATTGCTTTATTTCCTGCAACATGCTTTATTTCCTGTGAAATGCTTTATCTTCTTGCAACACACTTTATGTTCTGCACATGCTCTATTTTCTGCAAATGCTTTATTTCCTGCAACGTGCTTTATTTCCTGTAAAATGCTTTATTTCTTGTAACGCACTTTATTTCCGGCAAATACTTCATTTCTTGCAATATACTTTGTTTGTTGCAAATGCTTTATTTTCTTGCAACATGCCTTATTTTCTTGCAACATGCTTTATTTTCTGCAAATGCTTTATTTCTTGCAACAGGCTTTATTTGCAAATCCTATTTGCATGCACGTTGATATTGTGGCAATTCAAAGGTAATAGGTAACGCCTTCCTCCCCAGTGCTATCTTTTAACTTGTCATTTCAACTGGTCAAATTTGGTGTATTCGATATTTAAGTCTCTTCGACCCGTTGATTCAAAAATCTTACCTTTTTTAAATCTCCGCGACGAAGAAACTTAAATAGGGGCATCTGTCATACCCCAAATTTTGACCAGTGTCCTCCGTTTGATTTTCATTTTGTGCGTTTTTTTTTTAAAACTCGTTTCATTCGTCTTTAATCCTTTTATTCGCATCTTTACCTGCATTTTAACCGTGCTTTAACGTTTGTCGCGTTCGTAATTTAATTTTAATTTAATTTGCATTTTTAAACTCTTCGCGCTCACATTTTTTTATTTCTCATTTTTATTCGCTTTTGAAAATTTTATTCGCCGAGTAATTTCGTAGTCTCAGACGAAATTTCGGCAGAGAGGTATTTTAAAATACCTCATTTTGGTTCCGAAGGGACAATTTTATTTTTTACTTTTATTTTTAATTAGTTTTTAAGTTTTCTTTTCATTTATTTATTAATTTTTGTTTTTATTTATTGTTTATTTATTGTTATTTTTACTTTTTTTAGTATTTGTTGTTTAATGTTTATTTTTTATGTCATTTTAGAGTTAAAAGTTTGTTCTTATCACTTTGTCCATGTGTCACTACTCTATTGGTCCTTTGTACAACTTTTTCTCCAAGTTTCTGCAGGGGTATTTTAGTCTATGCCATGTATCAGAGATATTTTACTATTTAAACACTGTTCATGTGTCAGAGAAGGGGACTCAGCAATCATTGGCAGCCGCAGAAACTTTTCAGAAACCCTAATTCCTCTTCACAATTCAATTTCCAAAATCAAAAACCAAAAAAAATCAAAAAAATTCAAGAACAATATGAATATTCAAACTCAAAATTCATAGAAGCCTTTCCTTCCATAACTCATTTTCGGATCTACTCTTTCCAACAACACAACAACAGCTCGCGTTTTTTTTTACTTCTAATAACAACAACAATAGTTCAAATCCGAACCGGATTCACAAATAGAACGAGAGAAGAGTCGAAGTTTTCCGTTTCCAAACGTTTTTTCCTCCGATTTAAACAGAGGTAACCACTATTTACGTTTTCTCTCTTTTAGCTTCAAAACTTCCGAAAGTACAAATGTAGATCTACTCCGTTTGAGACCTTTTTTTCGAATTTTAACCACGGATTCGAGTAGAGAAGAAGAAGAGGAACATTTTGATGAAAAATTTTCGAAAAAAAAAAAAAAAAAAACTCCGACACGGCGGCGCTACGGCCAGCCACCGCGCCGGAGAAGTTCCGGTCTTCTTCTTCCTCTCTTCCGGCGAACTGGTTGAAGGAGAGAGGTGAGACCTTCTCTCACTAGCTTTGGTTAGAGAGAGAAGGGTTTCGAACAAATGAAAAAACCGGTCCCTCCCTCTTTATATAGGGAGTGAACCGGACTGGTTCACTTAAAATAAACCGGACCTCTCTTCTAAACCGCAACTCTCATCACAGCCGTTAGATCGTAGATCTAACGGCTACTGTGCATCCTTAGCTCTTTTGTTCTCTGATGTGTTTTGTTTCCTTTTTTATTTTGTTCCTGCGCGTTGCTAACCGTCAGATCTATGATCTGACGGTCCCTGTTTTACTGGCTTTATTGTTTTTTTTATTATTTAATTCTGATGGCTGTGATCTTAGCTTCTGAGATCAAATCTGAGCCCCTGGATCAATCAGATGGCTCAGATTATACCAGAAATTGTGAGCCATGATACTTTGTTTTTTTTAGGTTTTTTTTTATTTTATTACTAGTTTTCTTTCACTATATTTTCACTATCTTCACACCATTTTTTTTACCACTTATGCATTGTATTTTTACTCAAACTTTCTTCTCATTTACCTCTAAAAATCATAAAAATATTTTTTTACTTCTTGTTACTTGTTTTTTTATTTTATCATCGTTGTTTATTTATTTAGTTGTTATTTTTGCCATAGTGTTTACTTATCATCCTCATCTCATGCATTATTTTATTTCTTGTCATTTTATTTTTTATCATCTCTTAGTATGTATTTAGGATTCAATGTAATTTAATTTTTCGCATTTTATTTCTCGTCATTTATTTTTATGCAAGACTCTAGAATGTATTTAGGCCTCATGTAAATATCAAAAATAATAAAAATGCACCGACACATACACCGACACAATCACACACTTTATTTATCGTTTTATGTCATAACCGTGACCGAGGCGAAAAACGAACTAGTGACAAATTAGGATTAAAAACTTGACTATAATTACCTTAAAAATGAACAACTAGTAAATTTTTAGGTTTGAGCTTTATTTACTTTTTACGCTTTTCGTTATGCTTTACGCTTAGTTTTACCGTTAGTAAAAATCAATTTCCAAAAAAATCAAATAATCAAAACACCAAAAATATTTTCTTAACAAACCTTGGAAACAAACCAAGTGATCTTTTTCCTTTTATTTTCTTAGTCAAATACTTAATGAATTTAATTCTCATCTTAGACTTTATTTTCATAATTAAAATTGAATCAACCTCACATTATTTTTTCTTTCTTGAGGCCTCTAATCTCCTTCTTAAAACTTTTTTTTCAAAATCATTAAAAATAACCCAACTCACCAAAAGAAATTTTTGAGGTGAACTACATGATTTTGATCCCTTTTTCTTTAAGGGTATGTAGGCAAAGGATTTATCCTTCCAAATCAATAAAAACAACCAAAAAAAACATGCATCTTCTCCCTCCATTCTTTCACTTAGACTATTAGGCAATATTTTTACAAATAATTAAGCAAATAGTTAGCATAAGATAATTTAAGTAAGAGGCTCCTTCGGAATACCGAAGTCGTTTAGGGTGCTTAACACCTTCCCTAATCGAAACCAACCCCCGGACCTTAATCTCTTTAAGGGTTTTTTACTCGTTTTTTCCCTTCCCGCGGATAAAAATTGAGAGTTCAAAGATTGACGGATCAAAACCAATAAATGGATTGATACCCGAAAATCACGAGCACAGTAATCAAGGATCAAATTTAACAAACAAATGGAAATATCACAAAATTGTAATAAAAAATCAAATTTAACAAACCAATGGAATATTGCATAATTAGTATCAAGAATCCAGCTTAATAAAATTGCAAAATATCACACCAACACGCACATTAAGTACCAGAGACATATGACACAAAATTGGAACGAGCATCGCGTGCGAAACGCCGAGAAAACAACGAAACGGACACAAATTAGCACCAAAAGAGTCAACGCATATTTTTATTCAGTTTTTTCATGAGAAATAGCACCAAACGCCAAGAAAATAGTAAAAAACATGCAGTAAAAAAAAAACTTGGAATTTTTAGTAAAATTTTGGCATGTAGAAGGTTCAATTAGCAAGAACAAAGGTGCAGATAGCAAAGAAACTCAAGAAACTGGAAATAAGCTGAAAAACCAAAGCTACCCGGCCCAAACCCACGCTGGTGGATGGATCCGGATCTCCAGAACGCCTCTGAGACGTTGGATTGATCCGGATCCATTAGGATCTAGATCTAAGGGTTAAGAATACGGGGCGCTGGATCGGGTCAGAATCCACCCGGTCCAGCGCCTTATATAAAAGCTTGAAACCCGGTTTCCTTTCATTTTTTTCACTCTTTCTCTTTCTTCCTTCTTCTCCCTCGCGCTCTTCTCTCTTCTACGGCGGACAAACCCTAACCCTAACTTTCGAAAACCAGCCCAGAATTCCATGATTTATGGCTCAAAAGCTTCGTCTTGTTGTTCTAATCACAAATCCATTGCTGGAATTCACATTCAATGACTGAATCGATGTAGATCTTGAGTTCTCTTTCGCGGATTTCGAACGGTTTTGGTTCAGTTTTTGGTTCCAATCTTTTTCTATATGTTTTTACTTGTTAATTCGTTGGTTTACAACGATGAATCAACGTTGTAAGCCTTGGAATCTTGGATTTTTGTGAAAAAGTTAGGGTTTCGTGATTTTGAACCAAAACCCTTCGAATTCCTTACGGATTTACATCGGTTTGGATTTCGTTGTTACTCATGAGTACGAAGAGGTAGGTTTCGAGTTTCACCTGGATTTATTCGGAGATTTGGTTTGAATCTTCAGAAACTTTTTGATTTGATTCTGTTTTTGCTGATTCTTGCTGGAAAATCTGGAAATAAACCGTGATTATTCTTCTTTTTGCCTCTTGAACCGTTCGAAATCCTTGAATTTCTTTCCCTCCTCTTCTCAATTCGTTTCTGTGATCGGTGCTGGAGTTTCTCGCTTCTGGTGAGGAATTCGCACCTTGAATTGCAGAGATTATGGCTCAATGATGAAGATTCAATTGAATCTCTGAGAGTTCACACGAAACTCCATTGATTTTGGTTCAAGCTTGCTTCTGAAACGGTTAGGGTTCTGGAATATTCTTGAACTTTTTCTGGATTTGTGAATTTGATCTGTAACTGAAATGAGAGAGAAAGTGTGATCTGTTTTTGATGATGTGGCGTGATTCTGCAGAATTCTGACACTGTGTGCCTTTTATAGCTTGCCATGTGTGCCTGCGAGCCAATAGGGGACTGCCATGTGGAATTGAACACTTGCGTGGCCTTGGACTTGAAATTGGACCAATCTGCAATTATTGAAACTAAAGGGACTGTTTTGCAAATTTAAAATTTAAGGACTGAAATGTAAAAATAAAAAGTACATGGACTGGACTGCAAAAAAGTTAAAATAAAATGGGTAAAAAATGTAAACTTGAAAACGACGTAAAGTGAAACGTTTAAAATTGACAAAACGGACTAAAACGAACAAACTACCAAAAATGAGGTATTTTAAAATACCTCTCTGCCCAAAATTTGAATAATGTGAAAAGACTAAAATGCCCCTGGGGCAAAAACGACTCAGACTGACTCAGATGCAAACTAGATGATTTTGTACAAATTTGATTAATGATTCATGAAAACAAATTGAAAAGACTCAGGGACAAATTGTAGGGACTGAAAATGGGTTCCTTTGTAGGAAATGACCAAAATACCCTTTTGTATGATTTTAATGCAAAAATTTAAAAGACTGAAGCACTAATGTATGCAGTTGAAGCACAGTAGAAAACACAACGAATTTGAAAGGATTAGAAAATAGCAGGGAAATTTGAAAGAGTATTTTTAGGTCCAAAATGAGGGTATGACAAGGAGACTAACCCACCAATCATCAGCCTCCTCCGCGAGCATATGCGTGCCAAAACGCACCTTCTGCACATCATCACACTGCATGACTCTGAAGATCCTCTCTACTTCCTTGAGCCATGTTTGAGCCCCATCTGGATCATAACGCCCCTTGAAGGTAGGCGGGTGATTCCTCAGAAAGGTCTCCAACATCCTAGTTCCGTCATTTCCACCAGCATTGTTTTGATTACCCACAACATTAGCCATTGCTTCCAAAGCAGCAGCAAGAGCAGCATCGTTTCTACCAGCCATCTAGTTCTCTGGAAACAAACATAAGTCAGAATAATACGATAATACTATTCTAACTCTAAGACAACGTCACTCGACTCTCTACTTGGCCGGACGGACCGACCTGCTCTGATACCAATTGTAACACCCCAATTTCCCGTCTTAAAAATTTCATTAGATAAATCACATAAATCAGAGTACTTCTCAAAGGAGTGTCACATTTCTTCTTTAAAAACAACTTAGATAATAATTTATCAAATTACAAAAACATTCAATTAAGCAGCGGAATTCAAATAGTCTCATCTCATAAATAGTCTTGGCTTAAAAGCCCTCAAACGTCTCAAAAACATTATTGTTTCAACATCACTAAAGTCAACATTTAATCAAACATGATACATAAAGGAATAGACTCTACAAAAGACCCCATCCCGTTACGTATCAGAGCAACCCTACTTCACACCGACTCCTCGCATCAACGCATCTAAGACTGGGTACCTGCACTTGCCCACAAGGCGGCAATTCCAGCAGAAGGGGTGAGATTCACAACAATAATATTAATATATAAATCAAACGTCAAGATTAACAATTATAAATCCAAATCATCACATATACAATATAGCACATCATAACATCATCATAAGCATCATCATAATAACATCACATCAAGCATCAACGTCTCAAAACATCATCTCATATATGTCACAATTGACTCGACTAAATGCAACACCTAACGTCTCAACATCATGCATGTGGTACCATATGATTATAGCATTAATATGCTTCACCGTCGCTTTGAGTAAATGCTCCACCGTCGCTTTGAGCATAAAGCTCCACCGTCTCATATATATATGCAAATGCATGGACTCGTCGTTTAACAACTTAATACACCGTCTCAAGACCATCATTCATAATACAAAACTGACACATGCAGGCATAATAGTTACATGGCAGAACATCATCTCATTAATCATATACATCGCAACACGTGTCTTCATCATAATCACATATCATCATATTTACCCATCACTTATATTCAACTATATATCATTTATCAACAGCTCAAGTAAATCATCAGCAGTCATCTTTACAGGATACATTAAAGGGTATAAAACCTCACTAACACTACCCAAAGGGCTCCTCTCAAAGTCCCATGCGAAACAGATCGCAAAACAACAAACGGTTCAGGAAGGCACTAACTCGCCACGGCGAGTGCATCTGCTCGCCACAGGCGAGTACTCACATCAGCTCACTCGCCAAAGGCGAGTTGGGGGCGAGCTGGAGGCGAGAAGTTCTGGGTGCTTCGGCCTTTTTGACATTTTCACCAAAAATCCTCATTTTTAAGCTCTCTAAATCCAATTTGACCAAACCAACTTCACAGGTCATCTCTATAAATATAAGGGCACTCAAAACCATCTAAAGTTTGGCAAAAATCCTAAGTTTAAGGGTCAAGCTCGCCACGGCGAGCTATACTGCTCGCCTCGCGAGCAACCAAGGGTTACTCGCCACGGCGAGTGATCTGCTCGCCACAGGCGAGCGATCTCAGAACCACTACGGGTTCAGCCCCATTCACACCAATTCATCCCAAAACTCTCATGTTAGGCCTCTAATTCATCAGCAATATCATCCTAGGGGATAATCTAGGTTCTGTATGCAGTTCTACAGCCTTGTAACTCAATCTAACATCAATTCATCACAAATTCACCAAAACCCTAGTTCATAAAACCTATCTCAATTCCTCTCAAACTCTATGCCAATCAATAACAGATGATTTACAATCAATATTAATGGAGTTAGGCTCACCCTTACCTGGAAAATTGTGCAGAAATGGAACCTAGCTTCTCTTCTCTCTTCACGTGACTTTTCTTCTTCTCCAAATGTCTGTACGCGTTTCTAAAACTTTCCTCTCTTAACCTACTTCTCTTATATACTCCCTCCCAACTTAATTAATTTCCTCTTAACCCACACAACTCTTCTTAATTATAAATATAACCCCATCTCTTAAAATTCTATCTTTTTCCACCAACTCTATTTATTTACCAAATAAATATTCATATAAACATCACTTATATTATTTTATTAAACAATAAAATAATAACACGTCAC